>MU130359.1:0-74665 GCA_015039465.1 Phlegmacium glaucopus
CATTGATAAAGCTTGTCAATTACTTAAGCATATTGTTGCTCAAGGTCAATGGAACACCTGGTCACAAACAACCAGATTCATAGTTGATAGCTATCATTATCAGAATCATCACAAAACAGACACTCTTTGTCGGACTTGGTGTAATCCAGCTCCCACAGATGGGTCTGCTCCAAATTTGGTTATAACAGCAACAGCATCTGATGGAACCACTTATCAAAAATGTGCATTCAATACTCAAGCATGTGAGCAACTTAATGCGTGGTTGGGTGGATTTGAGTCTATTCTCAAGCGAATGACTCCTCCAAATTTTAACTGGTTTATACATATAATGCTTTTTTATCATACAAGAAATGTTATCAAGCAACAAAAAAATAAAAATGACAATGATCATAGTGATGCTGAATAAATAAATAAATAAATAAATTGTACATACATACACATGTAACAGAAGCTGAACAAATAAATAAATCATATATACATATAGATATAATGTTAGTCAGCAGGCATCAGCTATACAACTTCCTTGAAATTATAAAAAGTCCGCTAAAAGTCCGGTCAAAGTCCGGTGGACTCTGACCGGACATGCCAGTCCAGTCATTTTTGCTTGACCGGACTTCCACCGGACTTTGACCGGACTTTTAGCGGAGTCCAGTGGAATTTAGTGGAGTCCGGCCGGAGTCCACCAGACAACGTGGGGGAGTGTAAAGTACACGATAACTGGGGGAAGACGATGGTTTTTTTTACCTTTATAGGCCTCTGAAGCTATACAGTCCATCGGTAACACCCAGGACCTACCAAAGGATTACGTTTGAATAAACACAAAGGACAATGGATGATCGATGAATAATAAGCCAAGGGCGATGAATAACTCATTATAATGCGGCAAAGTCAATGAATTTCTGCTCTATGGCCTTCTGAAGCTATACAGTTCCTTGGTTGCGCCCAGGCTTACCAAAGGACTGTGTAATGGGGGTTTGAATAAACGCAAAATTCTACCAAAGGCAGTGCTTCCCGGGCGTGGAACTTGACATTGAAGGTAAAAGTTTAAAGGCTCGCGGAGATATTTTAGCTCAAGTGCTCACGGAACTTTTTGTCTTATTCATAGATGTCGCCACCCAATTGGGCTACCCCGGATCAATTGGAATTTTTGAATGCTCGGCTCTCAGATTTCCAAACTGCTCAGCGTGAAAAAACCACGCCTGCATTTTGGACCGTGATATATCACAACTTTTTTCTGCGTTGGGCTGATCAGAATGCTGAAGTATGGCCAGTGGTTGAAAAGAAAAGGAAGTCAGCAAAGTCCCCTCCTGATTGTAAGGACATGCTACTCCCAGAATGGATAGCCTTACGAAAAAATGTGTGCTCATCGAATTATCCTACTAAATCTTAATTATCTGACATCAAGAATTTTAGCAAATAGCCAACTGGTATAATAACCGGGGTGGCGCTAGTGCCCATCGACGAGGCAGCCCGAAAATTGTCATCGGCTCGGGTCCAGCCCCTAGATTAGCTTCTGAACTGAATCTTTACTCGAAGGCACATTACGATACAAAAATTCAACCCCTTGTTATGAAAGCCATCCAAAACGGCAACATTGATCCTAAACACCGGCTCGCTCTTGTGAATAAATGCATGGCTGAAGCCTGGGCAAACGAAGATGAAGAAATCAAAGAGGCTATTTGCGTCGAGCACGCTAAACTTAAAACACTTGCAAAACAAGAACCTCCTCCTGAGGTTTACAGTTTGGAAGAATGTTCTAAGTCAGTATTTTTATGCTTTCATGTTTTTCCATTGCTCATTTAAAATGACATTTCTAGCGCAATCACATCCTTACCACCAGCTATCACAGCTTTCGTTGACGAAATGGCCAAACGGACTGGATGGGCATTTTCAGTTTTGGCAGGAGGTCCTGATCCGAGCAACCAAGGAAAAATTAGAACAATCGCGATCCATGTCGGCGAAGATTGCTACCACCAAATTTTTTCCATCACAAATCCAAACTTCAATGCAAATGTTCTTGCACCATATCGATCTTTCTTGTACAATGTCTATTGTAAGTATTTCATTTAAGAACATAATAACATAGAATTTGCACCGCTTTTTTCAGCCAAAGATATGGTTAAAGAGGAGATGCAGCCTAAAGGAGATACTGATGGCGACAACTCAGAGAAAGCCAATAATTCCGTCGCTCAAAAACTTGAAGTAGATGTTCCCGTTCAGTCCACGCCTGTTGGTAAATCCTCAGAGCCTTCAACCCCATCTGGATCGATACAAGCGTCCTCGCTGCCGGAGAGTATCGATACTGGGGCCGCTGCAGCTCCACCTCCATCAACCGTGTTAGGATCAACACCTACAGCCTTGTTGCTCGAAAGCGTTGCTCCAGCGGTTGTACCAATGACTTTGGTTCCACCTGCTGCTCCCGTTATACCCCCTCCGCCATCACTCAACTCCACGGCTACTGTAGGAGACGGTCAATTTGGCAATCCTCTTTTTATATTCCCTGCGCAGTCGTCTGTCCCACCTGAAGTTGCTCCCGCCATCCCTAGTGCTCCGGAGATGGCCAATGGGTCCGATGGGTCCGATTGGTCGTCAAATTTCTTGGGTGACCAGTGGACGGCATCAAATGGACAACTAGCAACTTTCGACACCGATTTATTCAATTTTTCGGGGCTTATGAACGCGGATTTTGGGGAAATTGGCCAGATCAATGAAGGCTCAAGCTTTTGGGGCCCGTTCCCTGCTCTAGGAAGCACTGGAATGAACACGTTGGCAGGATTTGATGAAATAAATCAGGGAAATACACTGGCCGGTTATCCTACAGGAGTGGTCGCTCCTCAGAATCTTCCTACGTGTTCTGAGCTAGTGGCACCCTCTATGCTGCGTCCGTCATCATCCATTCTGGAGGCAAAAAAAAACGCACCCAATAATCTACCAGCCGATAGCGGTATCTCCCCTCCCATGGCTCCAGGTGCCACGCAGCAAGGTCCTGCGGTTCCACTACCTAACCCCCAAATAACTCCAAATCCCAACACTGCACTGGCTGTTCTTGGAGCGTGTGTCAAAAACACAGCCGTTGACGACAGTATGGCGGCATCTATCAGCTTGAAGTCTGGAATCACCAATGAAAATGGTGATCGCCTAGGTCGCAGTCGGAGGCCAGCAGCCTCGAAAGACGTTCCGAAGCAGTTGGTGTGGCTGGATCTCACTCACAATTACCTGATGCAGGAGATTGACAACAAGAAATGGGAGGAGTGCGTGCGGATCTGGTTTGAATTCGAAAAGAAGGAATCGAGTGAACTGGACACAAGCTCGGTAAGCGGTTCATTTTGTTAGTGGTGCCAATACACTCACCTATTAAACAGTTCCGTATGCCAGCTAAAACGCGACCTGGGTTACTGACAAAGTGGTTGTCTTCGCGTAAGTACAGATCGTTCCCCGTTATTCCTGACAAAGACGTGTTTGCGACGGAATGGCTCTCCTGGTGGAATGCTATGCAGCCCCAGTGGAGGAAGAATTCAGTTTCAGATGGATTTCCCCTCGGTTTGGAGGTCACAAAGGGAAAGGAGAATATCCAGGCGCTACACAAAGGTGGTCCATCTGGCCTCGTTACCATTCTTATTGGATTGAAATGGTGGACTGGGGATGACAAAAGGTGGGATATGGCTGTGGACGACCTAACCCTCTGCCTGAAGTCATTCGATCGGTTGTCTTTAAAGAGAAAACATCCAGATGGAAATGAGTCGGAAGTGGTGAAACAAAGGCGAAGAGGGGAAAATTAGATTTCTTGGAATTGTAATATTTAACGCGCCTTCAACCATCTTGCACGTGATGTACGAACAATAAATATTTTTATTTCTTGGAATGATTTTCTTCTAAGCGAAATATATAGACTACGTGAATGGAAAAACAAAACGGCACTAGATACCTATTGTTCATGAACATGGACAACAAAAGTAGCGAATGGATGAACATTGTTTGCAAATGGATAATGGGTGAATGGATGATAGCAACAAGCGAGAGCAAACACGCAGGGAGATAGAGAATGAATAATGAAGATGGGTGGAAAGAGATATAGGCGGATGGGTTAAGGATAAAACAAAGATCTGTATAATAAACTTGTTAAGTTCAAAGCAAAGGAGAGAAGTCACGTCGGAGTTACTCCGGAACGGACGGAACTGAACCGGAACAGTAACCCGGAAAGCACTGGTGTGAAGATGAAAACAAGGAAGTCACGTCAGAGTTACTCCGGAACAGTAAGCGGAAAGGACGTTGGCCTCAGCATGTGTGCTGTGCCGCCCAGCTCCTAAGGGGGCCCGAATTCCGAAACGAAAAAGAAAGTAACAAAACGAAAAACCTCAGTGACGTAGAGGACGAAAACAAGAGGAGGAAACAAAGTTGATATTCAAACTAAGGGAAAACATACAAGTTTCGAGTACTTAAAAAAAAAAAGGAATAGCAACCGAAATATAAAATATAAATATAAGTGCTGCGTTCTGCTCCCGGAAAAGGTCCTGCATTCTTGGGTGAATAATCCATGGCGGGTATGCTGACTGATGATGGGAAAGATGATGACAAAGAATAGTGGTAGTGGCGAAGAAGTGATAACGGGTTTGGAGTATGGACAGAGGAACCGGAATGACACGGAGAAGTCTCGGAGTTGAACATAGGAAGAGTAGTTCGGGATATAAGGGAAGGCACTGTACGGAGTACGGACTACCGGAAACAGCTCCGACGGAGCCGGACCGGAGTAACGTATAACGGAATGTAACAGGATGGATAAACACAAAGTACATGGATAACGACGACAAATAAGGGTGGCAGTCATGAATAACGACAATAGGTGTCGGGGGATGGATAATCATGGAGCGAATTGATAAGTCAATTGTCGACACCAGACGGTGAAAGGATAATCACAGAGCGAATTGATAAGCGGAATAGGTGACGGCGGACGGATAATCTTGGAAAGAATGGATAATTGGAATAGGTGACGAGCGGATGGATAAAAAGTCGGTGAATGGATAACAAACAGATGATTAACAGCAGCGACGTATGAATAAAAAAGGTGTGGATGGATAATATGAATGTGTCGACGGATGAATAGTTGAGACGGTATGAATAACAGCAGCAGCAGCGTATGAATAAATGATAACGAATAAATACGGATGGATAATGGGAATAGGCGAGGACGGATGAATAATTGAGATGGTAGGTGGATAAGAGTATGAATGTATAATAATTGGAGTGGCAGGCGCATGAACAACAGGAATAGGAAATGGGAGATGGATAACGGACGGATAACGAAAGGCGGCTGGTGGATTAAGCAGGAATGATTAACAGCAGCGACGTATGAATAAAAAAGGCGTGGATGGATAATGTGAATGTGTCGACGGATGAATAGTTGAGACGGTATGAATAACAGCAGCAGCAGCAGATGAATAAATGATGACGAATAAATACGGATGGATAATGGCCCATGGGAATAGGCGAGGACGGATGAATAATTGAGATGGTAGGTGGATAAGAGTATGAATGTATAATAATTGGAGTGGCAGGCGCATGAACAACGGGGATAGGAAATGGGGGATGGATAACGGATGGATAACGAAAGGCGGCTGGTGGATTAAGCAGGACGGGGAAGGCGGATTGACAACGGAACAGCACTTGGATAACAAGACTAGTTGATAACGGATGGATAACGAAAGGTGGCTGGTGAATTAGGCAGGACAGGGAAGGGCGGTGTTATTGATAAGATACGAATGCTGGATGATATATATAAATCATGTCGTTGTATTGCAACGGTATTATACATAAGTACGGTATTGTCTAGTGTACCTCAATGGACACATAAAGGATCAATAAAGGATAATAAAACTTGGCGACGGGCCTTTTCTATCAGTTTTTAGGCGTAGGCCCTGAAAACGACCTCGATGATAATAAAGCTCTCCTCTTAAGACGCACACAAGGTTCTTGGCGTAACGAATTCATAGTTTGCTACAAATTGAAAAGGTTTTTATTTCACTCTCTCTTAAAATATACCTCTAATTCTGCTATGACGTCGGGAACGTTCTCGAAACGCTGTCACAACACATATCCCAGTCAACTCACCCATTTCTAGCATGCATGTCATGCCGTCTCGTGCTTTGTTGACGTCTTCAATCCAATACGGCATTGTGGCTCGTTCTCGTTCTCTCCCTCTTACAGGAAGAATCCTCCCGGGCTACTTAGATACCTCGGGAGGTTCCCGTGTGGGTCTTGGCATCGGCAACCCCAACGCCAAATTTACCCCAGATATCTCTGCTTGTGCTATCTCTTCCGATGGTGGTACAGCCAAGGTTGTCTGGGGTACAAGAGCCGGTGATGTCCTGTTCATGAATGTTCCTAGAGCAATGGATGGCGGCAGAAGGAACGTAGCAGATGTTCAGAAGTGTAATATGTTGATGAGCACGGTGGTTCCGTTCTCGATGCTCAGTGGGTTGTCAATCCTCCCAGCGCCGCTTTGGGATGGGCAGTCGTCACTGCTAGCACCGACGGGAGAGTCAAGTTTGGGATGTCAAGACCGCTGTATGTCAATGGACATCGCAGAGACAACCTAACGCAGTCATCCCCGATCCATGTCTTAAAGTGAATGCCACTCAAACCAGAGTTCATGGGGACTGTATCGCAGCTGTAATGAAAAGTGGCGAGATCCACGTATGGAAGGGCTTCGCTCTGGGTTCTACAGCCATATATGAGGAAACTTCTATTAGGGACACCATCATCAAATGTCCGATGTGTACTTCTACTCCAGGATACGATCCGCAAACGACACATGCGGTAATCGCTCTACACGTTGATCCCAATTCCACCAGCGCATTGCCCACTCTCTTGGTTGCGTATGAAAACGATCCTTTCCTCTACCGTGTCCGAGTTGGTGAGAAGATACCGGTGTCGATATCACCATCTTCGGGGACCCTTTCTTCGGCTCTACCTCCATCGTAGTACCTTATTTCCGGGGTACAGCAGAGCAAGCTAGCTTCGTTCTTGTAGGCGACCACCTCGGATGGGTCAGCTTATATGCCTGGGCCGCTGATAACCCTTCTCTCTCTGTCTCAAATTCCATTTTTATTTCGACATCAATCGGCTTCAACTCAAACCCCAGCTGGGCCAGCTCCGGCACAGGAGCGGTGGAAGATGCTCATATTCTGGGACAGGTAGAATTGGTCATCATTGACGAAGCAGCTGCCAGTCCTCCTCCCCTTGTTCGCAACCTCATTGGCCCTCATCTCGTCTTCCTGGCTCTCACGATTAACAGCTATGGAGGCACTGGCCGATCGCTCTCTCTTAAATTAATCTCACAGCTTATCGATATATCTCATCTTTATTCTTGTAACCTTACGTTCAAGAGTAGCTTTGAACTTGTACAGATGATCATGATACTACAACTCATCAAACCTAGCCATTTGTAATTCCATATCTGTCTTGGTACCACTACATTTCCACCGTGAAATCTTTTTGATGTTCGGCCAGCTATTGAAACAGGTAGTAAGCCTGATTGTCCACTTAGGCGATTAGAGTATATACCCCTTCGCATGACGTAGGTATAGGGAAATTTGGATTTGAAAAGAAATGCCAGTTCATATGCGAAGGAATGTAGATGATGAACCAAAGTCTGGACGTTAAAACCACAAACGAAAGGAAATAGACTGTCCATCGGCCGACAGGCCTGGAGCCTAAGTCATGAACAGTGATGGCGATGAATATTGGTTCAGCCATGCCTGACGACCTTCCATTATTCGTTGGGTCGATATGCAGGCGGCACATCGTAGCTTTTTGTGATCCCTCTATATGCAGACTCAAGGGACCGCCTACTCGCAGATAAATATCATAAGTGGTAAGCAATATCGTTGTTTGCATCCGCCCGATTTGGTTCCGGAGGTCCCTGAGGTACAGCTGGAAGAAAGGAATCGGATGGTTCGCTTAAAGGAGATAGATCTAGTGACGGTTAATGCGATAAATTACTGCCTGGGCATGAGTACTAGGAGCTGAAACTAAAAACGCTGGAGCATTTGATGAGGGAGCGAGATCGGGGGGAGTTGAAGCCGCTTTAAGATCAGTTACTGCCCTATTGGCACGGGTCTGTTGACGTAGGGATTTCTCTGATATCACGTAGAATAGCGGGAGTCGAGGTGAGTCAAGGGTTGCGTTTAAATCCGTAGACGACGAAGGCGGTGGTCCAAGGGCGAAAGGGGTTGCCACGGTGGTGCGATTTTGGAACATATCTAATGAAGAGACGACAAATGATGAGTGAGGTATTGGTGAGAGACGAGATTCAATACACTTACTCAGCACAACATGATCGCTACTGAGTCCCATTTGAGGCGAAACGATGATTTTTCCTTCTGTCGTCGATGCCATAAAAACAGAAGCAAGAGGAGTATCAAAAGCGCAATGATACCTCCCACGGTGCTGACAGGAAGGGCAGAAGCCTGGGAGGTAGCGGTGGGGAAGAGTGTAACCTCGGAAGTAGCAACCGAACCGCCTTGCCTAGCTGTCGTCACAATTTGTGTCAAAACACTGAATGATGTAGAAGGCACTGTTGCTGATTAGCAAAGTCAGAGAAGGTTCGAGTAAAATTATTCACTACTCACTTGCTTGTGGCCAATGCTTTGGATAGCTGAGAACTTGAAGAAGCGCCGCTCAAGGTTAGTACTGGTGGTAGTGATAGTGCCTGTGGGGTTGAGAGAGATGTTGGGGAGAGTTGAAGGTGTGCTAGAAGGCGACGTCTGAGAGGCAACTGCTGCCGTGGAAGCAGGAGAAAAGGGAGCGACGGTTGGAACGATGTCATCGGCATCTACTTATACTCGATCAATTCAAAGTCCAAGTTTCCAGCGCGGCCTCTGTTGGTGACAATTACAATATGCCAAACACTCTCCATGGCGCTGAACTGATAGGACAAATTGGCGTAGTCCGCTGCTGAACCAGAGGTTCGCGATACGATAGGCGAAACGGATCTTCACTCTGTCATCATTATTGAATATCCGTGGAGACTGAGCCATGTAGACCGAGTCATGGAGGGATTGCTGCAGTAACATTGAGGGGAAACACGATTGGTGGTGATGCTAACAGACTACACCAAGTCTTCAACTTTGCCCTCTATCATTTTTGACCGAAAACTTACCTTTTCGACCCAACCATTGCCTTCTAATAACCGGCAATTAACTTGCTACCACTGTAGTGTTATAAATTCCAACACCAACTCGCCTTTATATGGGAAGGTCCATGTAAGATCTCCGTGCTGACTCAGAGAAACAAAGTTATGGTCCAAGCTCCTACCAAAGAAACGCCAAGAGTCTGGAATTTCGCCAGGTATTGCAGAAATACTGGGGAATCCGCTGCGGACGATGGCAAGGATGGTCTTGAGCGTCATATCGGTTCGATATATAGTCAACGGTAGCAGAGGAGGGATCTGGATTGGACTTCTAGATGTTGAGGCCAACGGGACTTGTAAGTTGTGGTTGACTCGAAGGAAGAGGGGTGCCGGTTTAGGCTTTGATAAAGAGGCAGTAATGCAGTAGACACTGAAAGTAGTGTCAATAGGATTATACTAGGTTGAGTTGCGGACAGACTCATGCTCAAAAGTAGCCTTAGGAGAAGCACGGGGAGTTGCAAGGAGAGAAAATGAAGGATGCGAGTCGCGTTTGGAATGCGGCAGGACATCATCCAAATGATAATAAGAATAAGAGGGCTTTTAGCAAGTGAGATCGGCCGATTCGGCTCCGTGGTGCATCACACCCATGATCGATCAACAGCGACTGATGAATCTCAGTCCCTGTCTGCGGCTGAGGACGATAGAGCAACAGAAACCGTACGGATTTAGACAATGGCTACTGATCTCATTTTGATCTTTCGCAGACACTATATATTGGCGTATCAGCCTAATAGATCACAAAGTTCTCCGAGTCTAGATGAGATCAACGCAATGACTTGTATAAAGCACTGCAAGATGCAATACCAATGATGTGGGCACCCACTTGAAAGGCTTACACTAGAACCCACGCAACATCATGCCCGAAGGCGATATTGTGTTCTTTGGAGTGGTCCTCGGGGGCTTCTTCTATGGTAAGATTTTTTTGTTCTCCCCTCTGGAAACTGAGCCGTCTGACATTATTCCTGTCCAGGACTCTACTCTGCCATATTTTTCTTATATATACATCACCAGATATCAAAAGAACGTATCGACAAGACAAGAAACATCCTTCTCTATCCTCTCTGCATTCTTTATATACTATCCACCGCTACATTTGTTCTCGATATAACATTCGCCATGGTGATTCAAGAAAATTCCGTCGACAGCAATCTTTCCATTTACACTGCTATCTGGACAGGTCCCGACTCCGAGTCTCCACGGTGCCTGGACATTAACCACAATAATTGGCTTGTGTGACTTCATTTCTCAGGCAATCTTAGTATGCATAAACCTCTAACATTTCTGTCATCTCCTTTATTCATCTTAGTCTTCAAAGATCTATCGATGTTGGATCATATGGCGTTGCAACATCCGTGTCATAGTGATTCCTTCAATCTTGGCACTCGCATTCTTGGGTCAGTCAATATATCACGTATAATTTGCTAGCTGACTTTAAGTTATTGTCTCTAGCTACATGGTTGGCCGTTAATGGCTTAACCTACATTGGACCAGATGAACATCTGGATGTGACTTATTCCGGGTATGCGTTGACTTTAACAAGTTTTGCCATCTCCTTGGTTGTGAATGGTGTCGTTACGGGCTTAATTGTGCTCAGGATCCTCAAGGTGTATTGGGAGATTAGGCCTACTTTCGAGGATCAAACTTTGGGTATCGATACTACCAAGGGCAAAATTCGGTCCATTATATTTATAATAATTGAATCGGGCATGGTAATGTTCACAATCCAATCACTTGGGGTTGTGTTTTACATTTTCCACCTTGATGATGCTAAAAATATTATCAATAGTATCACCCAAATGTTCTATGTGATTACCAGATCAATCATTTCTACTTTTCACTTTACTGAAATTATTTCTAGGGAATAACACCCACCATTATCCTCGTGCGAATTTCAATGGGATTGTCTTTCCATGATGAAACATCCATGGTAGAAACTGCTACGAGCTGGCGCTTTGCGCCTCACAATCAGAATTCAATTCCGGAGATGGCAAGTGTAGATATTGCTGGCCAGGAGAGGAGAGACCACATTGACATTGGCGTTCAACAAATTGATGATATCGAAATTGTAGACAGATAATAAGGTGTACTAGTAGCACTAGTGACGATGCCGTTCCAAGAGAGACATCCTATCACATCCATGGCTGTTTTATCTACCATAGATTTTGAACTTGAATTTATTAAGGTTGATCTATTATTCCATCAGGCTAAAGGGAGTAGGGTGAACTCAGAGAACGGCGGTGACATTTCGATTATACGGTGAGCTCCAACGATTGTGTGAGGTCACCAGACTTGCCACCTCCTGTGAAACAAGTAGACGCGTAAACACAAACCTGACAAAGCGGCGTGGCAGTCAGCGCGCAGGATTATTTGACAGAAGGTTCATGCGAGCCGGACTGAAATGCCAAGCGCCTGTAAACTCCAATACCTCAAGGTTGGGAAGAAAGCCTTGTGGGCAAGAAGCTGCAGAGGCACCTTCCGAGTCGCGTGCTGGCAGCGAAAACCTCAACGAAATTATTAGCTTCTTCAGCGACTGCATTGGGCTCAGAAGGTCAACCCATCTTGTCAAATGCCGAAAATTGGCTTCAAGAACTGAAAATACTTGTATTTATTGGAGCTTTGGGTGAACGAACAGGGGATAGAAGCCATTGTGATGCCTGGATGTCCAATCGTAAATGAGTTCTACCAGAGAGGGACAATTTATATTGCCCAGAATGGTAGTCATATTAGCATCTTGAAGATCAATAAATGGGTCCCAAATCTTGAGAATTTCGAGCCAAGTAAGGATGGGTACGCGGCATTGGATATTGCGTTCGCAATCGTCGTTGGATCATGACAAATTCACACCGTACTAGCCGTGGAGTGCGGTGTAGAATCTCCAAGCACTCATCAACATACAATCCATCCACATGAATGCGAGTTACGTTACACCACTGGATTCCAACTTGCGAGAGCAATGTATTGCAGAGGCATACTTCTTCTAGGAGCGAGGAATGACCCAGATGAAGCATTGGTGGAGATGGACATGACATGCTATAACTTAGTATAAGCAGTAAGTCGAAGAGATTTCAACTGTGGAGCACCATTGTCACCAGTGCCGAAATGGTGATAGACATATGGCGGGAGATCGAGGTTGAGAAGACGCCAGCGGGAGGCGTACAGGCTAAACAGAGGTATGAAATTTGAATCTTTAATTGCCGGGTCGAAAGAAACATAGATTGACAAGGAAAGTTGACCTGAGCAATCAAGTCATTCCTTTATCAATTCTGTTTGTGTCGTGAAACGGGTCGGGCGGCGGAGATATTTTGATTTACATCGAAGACCAGAGTGTGGGCGATGACCATGCAATATTCCTCCAAGATTTGCAGACAGCTCCAAGAGTCAGCGGAACAGCTTCTTTGGAATCACGGGGGTTGTCGATGTGGAATTCCGGGAGGTACAAATTGAATATGTGTGAAATAATCTCCGGCGGGATACGTCGAAGGATAGGACTTTGAAGATGGTTGATTCTCGTTCGCGCTTGGGATCGCTTGATATTGATTAGGGTATCGGGTTGGGCTAGGCGGATATATGGGTTACTGGTGGGATCTAATAGATCAAGCTCTCCACACTGGGCAGCAGAAACCTTGATCGATGATCGCTGTTAGGCAATGGTTGCTAAGTGAGTATATAGATGGTTGTAATCTCCTTTGTACTTCGCAGACCCTATATCTTGGCGCCGGCGTATCAGCCTAATAGATCACAACCGGAGTCTAAGACTCGACGCAGTCGCAGGATGACTTTTTTTTTGTCTACTGTAATTAACTAAAGAAAGGAACTGTCAGACTCCATATTGAATGGGCATTTCACGAAGGTGATTTATGGCTGATTTTGGCTTGTTCTTTTTTTTGGATTCGCTTCCCATGAAAAGTTGAATTGAAATCAAGTCAAAATCGACCTTAAAAAAGCGATGCAAGAGCTCAACGCTTGAGAGGCGAGACCGTTAAATAATATCATCCTGAATATCTATTCGGCATATTTCTTGCATTTTCTTCGTACTATCATTGCCGGGGCGTTCGTCACCCCCACCATTCCATTCCGCCCTTCGTCGATACATTCTGATACCAGCCACCACCAGAAAGCCCTATCGATACTCAGGGCTTATAATTTATTCTTGAAGAAAATCTGGGGGTTTCTGTGTTTTACAGTGCTTTCGGAAAGGATGAAAGTATTCCTATTAACCCTCTTTTAATCAGCTAAAAAATATGATGATGATAATATTAACTTTTGCATCTTACTTCTTAATAGCACGTATACTTCCTTCTTCCCTTCAGGGGTACCCGAGCCCCAATCCCTAGCTCCCCAACCTTGCCTTTGCCCTCCGTCGCATCTCCGACCCATCCAGGAATCTCGTCGAGGACTTTTATTCGATCAGTTGTATCTGCCACACGAAACGGGATAGACTCCGCGATTGCAGCGCCAATGCGCATCATGGCGAAGGCATCAAGTTGGTCCGTCCAGCAGGGTGTCTGGGCACTGTAGAGCGCCATTGCTACCAGGGAGAGCAGGTCCACGGCGAGCAACAGAGAAATGAGAATTATTCCAGCTCGAGAGATAGCAGGTACCACCGTATCAGCGCCTGCATCGTAAGATACTGCGAACGTAGGAAAGAGGGCGCCATGTTTCAGCAATGCCTCGTTCGCCAGGAAAGCGGCGGATTCAAATGCATTCTTGATCCGCTCACCATCGTAGTCGTCATCGTATAGCGTATTGATAAACTTCACAATTGTTTGCTGGATGCTATTGCCGTCGTTGGCGTTAATCCTGAGGACGCAGGGATCAAGCATGTTCCCGGCAATCGTAGTGATGTCAGATTGGCCCAAGAAATCGCCAAGCAGGCCGACGAGTGGTGCTTGGTCGATACATTCAAGGTATGGGGACTCCGTGACATTGTTGATGTCCACGGACTCCGTGATATTGTTGATGTAAATTTCTGGATTAGTGACGCGATCTGCGATGAAGGATCCACCGCCAAACAGTGCAATCGCTGTAGTTAGTAAGGGGCCCCTGCTGGGGGGTCTAGCTCCGCCGGCGAGCGGGCTGCGGGACGTAAGATTATAATCTCTACCCTTGTCAGTTGTAGCTCTTCTTGCTTACTGAACCCACTCACCCGATTGGATGAAGATCATCAACTTGATGTATACAGTCGCGGTCCGAATCGCAGTAGTGACTTGGGTCATCATCAAGTAATGGTCCCGGCAATTGCCCATTCATATAGTTTGGCAATTCGAAGAATCCAACAGTGGTGTTCACAGTGATTTTGAAGAGACCTGTTGCGCCGTCCCGCACTGGCAGTGGCATGTCCATAACCGAAAGATTCAGGTACAGCTCCTCAGAGAAGTCCTGGCGCGTTCGTACTAGTTTCCATGGAGAATCTTGTTGATTTGCTGGCATACAAGCAATTAGATGCCATCCGTAGGACAGTACTAAACTGAGTGGACCCCCAAAATCATCAAGATACGTATTCGCATAGTTCACATAAAAAGACCCTGGCAACGTGTCGCAGTTTTTAGGAAAGTCCGCTTCTGTAATCATTTCTCTTGTTGCAGACGAATTGATTCGAGGGAGGAATTGACGGACGAGACCGGTATTGTACCCTGAAGGCAGTTGGGCAAGAAACGGCTGCGGAAGCAAGGACATGTTTGCTAAAGTGATGCCACCAAGGGCACAAGGCCCTGACTGAGTGTCATTGCTGCATTTGATCGCACTACCAGTCCAAAGGCAACTCTGCACATCTGTGCTGGAAGTATATGTTAAAGCAGAGCGGACCAGCACTGGCAATATATCCACTTGAGGAAATGAAGCATTGAACAGATCCAAGATGTCAGTCAGTCTGGCGACAGTGCCTGGTGATGTTGGGATTTTGATCGTTCGTGATGTCAGAAAGATTGACTGTAGCGGTGAAATAATGCCACCTATGCAATGCACAAGCAATTACTAGTAGAATATGGACTGCCAGATATTACATACCAAGAATATTGAGTAGGATTGCAAAAAAGAGGAAAGAAGATCCATATCGCTTGAAACCACCACTGAACAGGAGCTTGGCATACAATTTGGGCTCTGTCCAACCCTTGTCCGCCAAAGCCATGGCTTGGCGCAAGGACAAGCCACTCTGGCGCTGAATGAAGACAACGGCAGCCTTCGAGCAAACTGCTGAGGTCAAGGGAATCGCCAAGACAGTGACGATGGACTGTATGACTCGGGCAACGCGGAACCACCACTGGTTCTCTACGAACAGCGAATGGATCTTCTGGCCGTTACCTTTGCCGTAAGCACGCAACGAAATATCTGCATGGGAATTTATATTGTAACATAGGACTGATTGATGACTACATACATACCATAATGGTCCGTCGTAATGGGCCTATAGCTTAGAATGCAGGTAAGGGCCCAGGCGAATATTGCAAGCGCTGTATATCCCAGTACGAGCTTAGGAATATACGCGGAGCGATGGAGTGTCGTATAGGGAACAGCGACCAATTTCGTGCCTTCTTCTACCGGTGATGCAAGCGTTGTGGATGATAGAGATACTGTTTCATTTGGGTATGATAGTTGCGTTATATCTTTGTTGTTATTATTGGGTTCTATATGAGAGATACTTGCTGGTCGACTATCATGGAGACCTGGAGACATTGAGGGAACAGAATCGACAGCTGTGGAATGATTACGAGTCCCATTTATGGGATTCGTTCTTTTACAGCTGGTTCGGAAAACCGTCGAGGTTTTTTTGTTGTTTTTTTTTTGTTGATGGCCCAGACAAAAACGCGTCCCAATTTGGAGCGCAGATCTAGAGTCATATGGCCAAATTATATGCGGCGACGACAACAGTGTCCGCATGATTCACAATGCAAGTTTCAGTTTCTGTTGATTTCCATCTACATATCACAGTCTTTTAATTACTATGAGTCAACTCCGGACAAATTTTAGGGTACTGATATGCTATAATATGGCGTAGTCTGTTCAATGACTCAATATCTGATAAGCGGCTCCCTCTCTGATTACTTTTTTCTTTGCTGTATGTTATTTTGGACTTTTATAAAATAATAATGATAATTTTTGTAAAATATCTCTCGGTTAGGCAGTCTTGACCCAGAAACAACCGCTCTCTTATTATGGATGAAGCGCTTGTACTTTTCGGGCTGCTATCAAGAAAGTGGGGTGGAAATCTTGAAGGGGATGATTAGGTTTTTTTTTTTACTTGTAGATGATAGGATACACACTCGCAGACCGGCTTGCCGTCGCCGTGGCCATATGACTCTGCGGCGTCTGCGCTCATTAGGTCTGGGCCATCAACAAAAAAAGAACAACAAAAAAAACTTGTTCAGAAATGATATGCCGGCACGGCAAGCGGCAAGTCCTTGGGGCCGAGGTCACGGGACCAAGCCCTTTCTGGGTGATGAACCCTGATTATTGGTTGACTCTTCACCAAAAAGCCAGCGCATTGCAGCGAAAACTGCAAGAAACCCATCCGCACCGACCTATTCCCCAATTTTATGCTCAATAGTGAATATAAACTATCCAAATCATCAGTTCAGTCCCAACAACTTGTTAAACCTTACCAAAAACAACCCAATAACCATGGAATTCACTATCCCATCCTTATCTTCGTCCCATCTGAGACCCTCACAGCTATCACTTCCTATCTCGACCCCCCGTCTCTCTCTGCTCTTGCTGCAGTCAATATCTACCTCAATGAACACGTAAAGGACGATAATACTTGGCGAAGGGCCTTTTTCTATCAGTTTTTAGGCGTAGGCCCTGAAAACGACCTCGATGATAATAAAGCTCTCCTCTTAAGACGCACACAAGGTTCTTGGCGTGACGAATTCACGGTTCGCTATAAATTGAAAAGGTTTTTATTTCACTCTCTCTCTTGAAATATGCCTCTAACTCTTGTATAGACGTTGGGAACGTTCTCGAAATACTGTCACCACGCATGTCCCAGTCAACTCACCCATTTCTAGCATGCACGTCATGCCATCTCGTGCCTTGTTGACGTCTTCAATCCAATACGGCATTGTTGCTCGTTCTCTCCCTCTCACAGGAAGAATCCTCCCTGGCTACTTAGACACATCGGGAGGTGCCCGTGTGGGTCTTGGCATCGGCAACCCCAACGCCGAATTTACCCCAGATATCTCCGCTTGTGCCATCTCTTCCGATGGTGGTGCAGCCAAGATCGTCTGGGGTACAAGAGTCGGTGACGTCCTTTTCATGAATGCTCCTAGAGCTATGGATGGCGGCAGAAGAAATGCAGCAGATGTTCAGAAGTGTAATATTGTTGATGAGCATGATGGTTCCGTTCTTGATGCTCAGTGGGTCGTCAATGCTCCGAGCGCCGCTTCGGGATGGGCAGTCGTCACTGCTAGCACCGATGGGAGAATCAAGTTATGGGATGCCAAGACCGCTGTATGTCAATGGACATCGCAGAGGAAATCTAATGCAATCATCCCCGATCCATGTCTCAAAGTGACTGCCACTCAAACAGGAGTTCATGGTGACTGTATCGCAGCTGTAATGAAAAGTGGCGAGATCCACGTGTGGACGGGCTTCACTCTGGGTTCTGCAGTCATATATGAGGAAGCCTCTATCAGGGAAACCATCATCGAATGTCCGATGTGTACTTCTACTCCAGGATACGATCCACAAGCGACACATGCGGTAATCGCTCTACACATTGATCCTAATCCCACCACTGCATCGCCTACTCTCTTGGTTGCGTATGAAGGCGATCCTCTCTTCTACCGTGTCCGAGTTGGTGAGAAAGATGCCGATACCGATATCACCACCTTCGGGGACCCTTTCTTCGGCTCTACCTCCATCGTAGTACCTTATTTCCGGGGCGCAGCAGAGCAAGCTAGCTTCGTTCTTGTAGGCGACCACCTCGGATGGGTCAGCTTATATGCCTGGGACGCTGATAACCCTTCTCTCTCTGTCTCAAATCCTATTTTTACCTCGAGATCAATAGACTTCAAATCAAACGCCAGTCCTAGCACCCTCACCACCACTCAACCTATCCGTAAATTCGAAGCCCACCCCGACAGCACATCCATCACTGCTCTGACCTGGTCTCCTCATACTTTAATCACCGGTTCGGCTAGAGGCACTACCCATGTTTTTGATGCGCTCAGTTTCAAACATATGAGGTCTTTTGCATCACCGATTCCTAAGACAAGGGGGAGACATCAAGGGGCTGAGGCAGCAGCGGAGAGGGATAGGCGGAAAGTGAAACAAATTATTGTTGGTACTGGGCCTAGTACCGCCACGCCCAGCTTTACTTCTGGCGGCAATTCGAAAGATAAAGCTTTTATGGAAGAAGATAGAGATCTCGTCTTCATCAGTGTTGGAGATCGGGTCATGGCTTGGAAAGCGGGTCCAGTACCTAAACATGTCCATGGAGGTGTTAGAGCGAGACATACAGGTGGAGCGTTAGGCGTTGGCAGAAAGAAGAGACTTGGGTATGTGAAATATTTAGGTATGTGTTTTTTTTCCCTTTCTACTATTGTTTTTGCTATTATTGTGGATTAATGTTTACCTTTTTTTTTCTGGCCCCCGTGAATAGAACAACTAGAAGTGAACCAAACGATTTTGGAATCACGGCAAGATCATCATCAACTCTTGTTAGAGGAGTCGAAACACAAGACATCCAACCCATCCAACCTATCTAGCTCTTCCGAATATGCTCGAGAAAGGGAAAGAGAACAAAGGGAACGACTGGAACACCTAGGTTTAAGTGAAGTAGAAGCGGTGGAATATGTGTTGATGCTTAGTCGAGATGAAGCAAATGCCAATGCTAGGGCTGAAGGCGGCTCTGGGGCTAGTACTTCCGAAACACCAGTTGAAGAAGACCAAGGGATGTTTGAAGGTGATTTCGGCACTGAGCATAATACCGATAACGATGAAGAGGATGACTACAGTCGAAGTTTTACTCAATCCACTGTCAGCGGCAGTAGAAGGTCAAGCACCAGTTCGGCTTCTACACCTACAGCGTGGTCTTCGTCTTCGTTATCTTCATCATCAGCGTCACTCTCAAGTCGCTCAAGCCATTCCAACTTAACCACTATGACCAGGACTACTACTACCATTGGGTCAATGCGTCGTTCTATCCCACGTCCTATTCCATCCTCTTCAAACGAAAAAATACAAGTGTCACCGCCTTTCAAGGCGGAACCTATGGAAGCGGGACAGGAGTGGTTGGTTGATTATAATGCTGTTGGTTCAACATCGCGAGATGCCAATACAAGCTTGGGAGAGGGTGTGGAAGCGCATATATTCCCTCCTATCGTTCCTGGTAGAAGTGAGAATGCAGGAAATGAAGCGCAAGGACTCAGGAAGGAAGACAGCGAGAAGGACAAGGAGACAAATGTTTCGAAAGGGAAGAAGAAGAAAAGGAACAGGAAAGATAACCTTGAAGATATGCGCAAGGACAAGGCACCAACAGCAACGACTTCGCCAGCTTCCTCATCCACTTCAGCCTCCGCCTCAGCCTCGCCTTGGAGTATCCCCTCATCTACTGGACAAAACTACGGACAGAGAAGATCAATCATTTCATCTCCATCAACGTCTGCCTCTGTCTCAGTCCCTGCTAGCACCCCGCCGAGAAACGCATGGACCAGTGGTGGGCCTAGTCTGTCAGCTAGGATATCACCACCTACCCCTTCTCTACAATCACACCGTTACCAGCAACAGCCGGGCGGGAGACGTGCTGTATCGAATTCTAATAGGGATATGGATGAAGATCTCAAGTTTGCTATCGAGTTGAGTTTGGTTGAGGCGAGGAGTCGTGGAGAGGATGTTTAAGGCATGCAAGTATGCGTGTGAAGCGAGCGCGTGAAGCTTTGAAGCTTCATTGAAGGTTTGGATGAAGCTTTTCGATGAGATAGCAAAATGGTGTAGGTTGGTTGATTGCCTTTCACTTGGTGAACATTGCAAACCAAGCCGTTTTTGTCTCGGATGGTTGGTTTGGTACAGCTTTATTTTTCTGGTTCTTTTATATCCTCTTTTTTTTCGCTAGATGCGTTAGATTTCCGATTCTTGGTTCGTTTTTTCTCTGCTTTCCCTATTGGACATAAAAAATCCCCATCGTGATGCTAACATAACAAAAACATTTGATACCTGTTTCTTTACTCTCTTACGTTCTTGGCTGCATGATGACTGCGTTAAATAATTGTTCGATATGATATTTTTGTGTTAGACTCGGGTTATGTATCCTCTAAGCGCCAAGGTGCCCAAGAGCACTGAGGAATCTTTACTCTGATAATTTTACACGATTCTTCGATCTGTCATTGTTCGAACGATACATCCCACTCCTGCAACTTCGGTTAACTGTGGATAAGTAGCATTTAGCATCAAGCTTTTTCGCAAACCAAACTGCTCTCTCTCTCACCTTCTCATGCCAACCTAATAACACACTACCGCTGATATCTCCCCAGCCAGGCATAGCCATCCCCTTGTAAAGGTACTTCATGAGCGTGTCTTGCGTGTCTAGCGAGAGAACCTTGATCACTCCTGAGATTTCGGTTGATTTGGTGGTGTTTAAGATCGTCAGGAGGGTTTGGAGGGTGATAAGCTTTTGTTTCATTCAATATGGGGGGTCACGATGGGAAGGGAGGCGATGGATATTATTGAATATTATGTGTAAGTATGGGGTGCAAAAGGTAATTTATATAAGAGGCATACCTTGGCTTCGTCGACATTAGGACCGTAAGGTGCATTCTCCAAGATAGTCATCAAAGCGCCTGAGATATCATTTCTATACAAAAGAAAGTCCAGTTTTCAGTCCAGTTCAAAAACGCAATTCCAAGTCAAAAGTCCATAATAAAGACGATCCAAGATATACAAGCGTATGTGTTCGGGGGTATGGGAGTTAAAAAGGGACAAAACACGTTACCTCGCTAGACAACTTCGGACTGCGATTTGTCTCTGCTTCGCACCCTCCAGTACTTCCGCAGGATCTCGCGGGTCGGCTTCGTATAACTCAGAGTCTTGAAGAACGTCTTCGTCGTATATGTCAATGTCGATCTTTCGAAATGCGGCATTCATTGTTGTAGATTAGGGATTGAGTCGAAAGTTATTTTGAAGGTCGCAAGGACCTTCCTGTTTTGGACAACTTCATTGGCTCAACGTCAGCTTTGTTCAATTTGCAAGTCCTTAAACCTGTAAACAATTTACAGGGCAGGCGGAAGAGAGCTCAAATCTATAGATATTCTGTATCTACCTATCAACCCCTACAACCATAGCCTAAAGGAAAGTCGGCATAGCAAAAAAACCGGTACTAAACAGAAGCAAAAAGGAAGGGAAACAAACATACATATACGCCTGATAGCTGGGTCTCGGAAGAAAAGAAGAAAGAAAAAAAAAATCAAATGATAACTTAACAATAAAAGTTCTATTACATGATCAAACAAGACCTTGAAGGTGGTTCAACTTGATTGGGTGCAGTGTTCTTCTCTATCTCTGCTAGACAGAGGTCAAAGACTTTGCCTAGGAGGAACGTCAACACCCGACTTTTTAAGAAAAAGGATTGGATACGCAACTGATATTTGTACCATTCTTCGCACTTGTTTCTATCCACGCGCAATCATTCTCCTTTGCCAATTTTTCCCCGTCAGTAGAATCAACTTGACGGCTAATAACCACAGGTCAATACTCCGATGATATCCCGTAAGTTTTTTTTTTTTTAATTACGTACGATATGGACAAATCACTCTTGGAGCCCACTATGACGCAGGGAATCTTGGTTACTCCACAGAAATCTACGATTTTATCGTATACCACTTGTATCATGTTGAAAGAGTTTTTGGATGTTATAGAGTAGACGAGGATGTAGCCGTGTATCCCGATAGCGTATTGAGAGTTTATTGGCGAGTATTCGTCCTGGTTATTATTTCATCAGATAACGGCTCCAAAGGTACCCAAAACGTACCTGTCCAGCAGTATCTATGATATGGCAGTCATATTCAACTCCCTTGTAAACGACGTTCTTCATAAAGGTGGATTCGATTGTAGGATAATACGAGTCGACAAAATGGTTCTAGAAATGCTTTGAGACGAACTCTGGTTGAAGAAAACATGAATAGTCAAGACTATACCTCGATAAACTGCTTAACAAGCGACGATTTCCCTAGAAAGATAGCAAGTTTGTCAATGATGGCTGAGAGCTTGTCGTCGCCCTGAAACCCACCAACAGATCGTGAGCCCAAGACAGCAATCTTTCGTTTCTTCAGTGTGTTGGACATCGTAGATAGAAGATAAGAGGTTGGCAGGGACTCTAGGGTCTATGTAATAGAGACTAACCGTCACTAATTTATGTAATGATGATTAAATAATTACATACATATGTACGTTATGCATGTCAGGGTCAAACTCTGATTATCTACAATTCCATTCTAATTTCTAGAATAGAATGTATCATCAAGTAAAATAGTACTCGTGCTATATCAAAGCTCTGCTACCCCTTTAGTCATGGAACTCCAAGCAGTTACTACACATCCCCTTCGGTTTAAAAGGGTTTTGCCTGAATTGCCCACACCCAATGGTCCCGCCTTCAAGCTCAATCGCGCTCTCAAACGGTGAGCGGTCATAACCGTGATTTTGACTGCCAAGCGATGTAGAAGGCGTTACATTCAACGACGATCCAGATGAAGATGTCTTCAAAATAACCACGGGTAACTTACGTTCCGGTATAGGAGGACCGGAAGATGAACTGTGGTTGACAGGTCTTCGGGGACGAGGGGGTGGTGGTTTCTTAGTCGGCGTGGCTGTTGTTGTTACATATGAAGATGGATCCGAGTCCAGAGTTCCATTAATAAGTGGCTGCTGAGCTGAATCTCCAGATTGCAGGATGCTCCGCCGTCGCCGCTGGGGTGGTGGAGTGGGAGGCATCACGAATGGATGATCGGCGTCTTGGAATGGCTGTTCATCTTGTGAAATGAACATAGGTTGCGTATCCTCATCATCGGCCATGCTACTCGTGAAGCTCATAGTATCGTTGAAGGGTCCATAAAATGAACTTCCGACGACCATAGGCGCAGCAGCGAGCTCACCGTCTTCATCGACGTCACTCGTTAGATAGTCCTCTTGTTTCCCATATTCATTTACACACCCCGAAACCCCGGGTTTCTGATGCGTATCGTCGCCTCTACTCTGAGGCTGAGGCCGAGGTAGATATAGATTGGAGCTGACAGCTTCCGTGTACGACAGTGGGAATAAGCCCTTCTGCCCATCCAGTTCTCCCATCCACCAGTCATCCAGAACTTCATTCAGGACAACGATCTCGTTCCCTGCTTTGAAACTGAGTTCTTCAGTGGAACCTGAAAAGTCATACAAGGCGCGAACGACTTTCTTCCCCTGCATGGAAGGAGGCTTCAGTATCCTTGGAGTAACTTTGGGAGCTGTACTAGGCAAGCTTTCCCTTGATTTGCTTTTCGAGGATGAACGTGGACGCAGAGCTGCTTTTTTCGGTGTACCACCAGTAGTCCCGTTGGTTTGATATTTGGCCGCATCGCCGTTGTCTAGAGTCGCAAACGCTTCTTTATCTTTATCTTTACCTTTCTTCCCTTTGCTACCAGTGACAGAATCAACCGCGCTCGAGGCCCAACCCGCGACACTCCTCCGGCGAGATCTTTCATTTCCGTCTTTTACATCTTCACCGCTTGGGGGCGAGCTAGCGCTGCTCTTTGCTCGCATCCTTGAAAGTCCCGATGCAGGACGAGACGGAGGCTTGCTTCCACCGGATCCCTTCCTGAAACGTTTGGAAATTGTACTTTGTTCAGCGTCTGAAAGATCTGAAGATAGACTGGAAGGAGTGGCACCACGTCCGTTCGAACGTACGGAGTTGGTTCTAGAGAGTTGTTGCGGGGTGTGCAGACGCTGGCTATTACCTTTTGAACGGCCGTTCCGCTTTATTCCGATCCTAAAGTGACAACAGGGTCGGCCTCTAAGTCCAAGACATCAAGCCATGAAAAAAGACCGTACCCTCCCTGCCAATCTTCCTTCACCTCATGGAGAACATCTAGATATGACTGAACGAAATTTGTTTCTAACGCAAGAAACGAAGTCATCTCTTGAAGTTGGTTGTGCTCGTTCTCTTGGATAGCGTGCATGTGGGCACGAAGGTCTTCTGCCATTTCGTCACTGCATTATGGTGTTAGATGGCAGAATGACATCGACTGCATTCAGTAAAACATACTATCGTTGTTTTGCCCTATCTAGTTCGTCCTCCGCCTCTCTTTTATCTTTCTCTCTCTCCTTTTTATTATTCAACACCTTTTCATATTTGATAACGGCAGCATCGTAGGTTAATCTGTTCGTGTCAAGGATCAGCAAATTAATGAATATTATATCAAAAAACAATGACTGATTCTTCAATACCTTCTGCTATCGAATTTCTTCCTGAGATTTTCACATTCTTTGATATCTTCCTTGAACTGATCCATGGAGGTAAGAAAGGTATCTTTCAATGTCAAAGCATAGGCTTCTTGCAACGTAGCAACTTTGCAATGCGCACGTCCCAGTTTCACAAGTGCACGTCCTAAAAATCTTTTTTTTCAGTACAATCGTTTTTCTTATTGTGGTCAGTACACCTCAAAAAAACTTACCGAAAGAGGAGTCTCCCCCAAACTCCTCACCGTGGTTGATCATGACCAACCCTAGAGCATCTATCGGCAGGAGCTTATCCGTCCCAGCCGATAAGTCACTGGCTTTCTTCTTGGACAAGGCATGCTGATACGCCTCAGATGCCACAAGTAACCTAGTTTCCAATGGTAAAGCGGAACTGGCCTCGAAATTGGCGACCCAAATTACTGACCTATGTATACCGTCTTTCCTTGACTCGATATCCTTCTCGAGGTCCCGAAATTCATCATGCACGGTAGTTTTCTCTCGGGAAGAAATTACTTCCCCAGCCCACTATATATATATATAAAAAGTGAGCCAAGTGGCTTGAAACACGGGCCCGATATAAAGAGCTAACCAACCTGACGTAGTCTTCCTAACTTTTTTCAAGAAACATATAGAATGAGAAATGATAGGAAATTTTATGAATGGAAAACGAACCTGTTTACTGGCCATCTAGGTAGTCACGGTGGTGGTCGTCTTGTTGTTATAAGGAATTGCTTGAACATGGCCTGATAATCAATACAATGGAATTTTGAAATACAATTGATGCCGAACCAAATATATCGATCAATCCAGTTTCCCCGACCCTAGCCGACGCTGTCCTTTTGGTCCTACTTATATAAGCTTATATATCGGCCACATCGTAGAAACAATTGGAATTTCAAAGGAACCAGCTTCATCGATAAGAAAAGGTTTCATATACCAGTGGTTTACCTACTGTCCGACTGTCGGTTCATTCAATTTGAACGTCATATCACACATTTCACCAGCTTGAAGCGCAGTTTTTGGATAAAAATAATATAATGGATGACTTCCCGTAGGAATCTGAAATTTCAAACTGGTATCAAATTCCAGCTTAAATTAGATAGCTTAGATTTAGAATCATTTGAAACCCAGTCTGCATCCCGTGGACGTGAAAATTCCAGATTTGTTTTCGTATCAGATTGTGTTTATGTCATCAAAGACCGTCATCAATCCTGGATTATTTGCACTGTCATGATGTTATCCGATTATTAGTGGGCAAAGTATATGATACATAGACTGCTGTTTTACCTCATTATTGTTTCTGAATGTCAGGACAATTGAATCCAGCCTGATGATTGGCTGGATGAGGGTTATCAGCATATCCTCTGGTAAATGCAATGGAGGGAGTCAATTAGCAATGTTGAAGGTTCACAGCCCTTATTAATTATCAGGCTTGTAACACCCAAATGAATCCATGAAGCTCCATGAACAGCAAAGCGGATAATATAGGTGAGAGGACTGTCGGAAACAGCCGATCGACAACTAAACATGGATCTTGGCGGTACATATACCATTTATGGACCCGACGTGACATCAAAATGCATTTGAAACGCCCCGAAATGTTTGTAAGAGGGTCCTGACCCCATTTCAGACCAAGCAATCTGAAATCATCTGAAATGCCCTCTCAATTTGAAATTATGTGCGATAGGGGTTCGGCATCGCGGCTGATGGGAATTTGGAACTATTTGGAATATCAAACTCGTATCAAATCTCTACGGGAAGTCATCCAATATGCCGTCAGTGGCCCTCGTTCTCTGGTACAAACTTTAAATAGTCTTCTCTAATATAGAAACTCTGTAAGCAAACCCAATTTGCGAGAGTAGCGCAAAGTGACTAAACGTATTACGTGGGATACCCAAAACAGAGAGGTAAATGTACAGCGAAAAAATCACGTCATCGCTTTAGCCGCGAGTCGAACGCCTTCCTGAATGGCCACAGCCTAAGCAAAAGAAGAGTTAGTCGTCCGCAGTTCTTTACATGTAAGGCACAAATGATGCACCTCTTCAACCCAAGGCAATTGGAAGAATTCACTCCTTCTCAACTCCTCCTGCCTGAGGGCCAAACCCTCCATTGGCCCATTACCCAAGATACTCTCTAAATCACGAGATTGGGACTCCAACCATGTTTGAATGAACTGTGCTGGATCTTTAGCGAAAGATTCCAAGAAAGTTCGTTTCATGTGCGAATTGTGGAGTGACTGTGCTAGGAGGGCGATCTGTTTCGCAAAATCATGCAAAGGTAGGAAAAGTAGCATGGTAAGCAAAGTTCCAAGATGAGAAAGATACAACTAACCTCTTCGTCGAGTTTGAGAAGTGCTTGAGCACTTTCCTTGCTCATATTCACAGTGACTGCCATTCGGTTCTTCAGTGCTGAATCTTCCATCTTCACTTCAACATCCCAGGCGGTTGGACGCTCGGGAGGTGGTACTGCTGGGTTCAGATTATAGTGGAGAACGATAGGATCCGGTGCAGCCAGATAACGATTGACGATCTCAGGCAATTTTTGGAAAATGACGGGTTCTAAACCGAAAATCTAACAATGGTTTTCATTAACATTTTGTTGGTTATAAGATAAAGAACGTACTGGTCGCAGTTTGTCGTCGGCTCTGATAAGACGTCGGTCAACTTTATCTTGTAGACCTTGTAGTTTGATGTAATTCCATAATGTTTGAACGACTCCAAGTCGGCTATCTTCTTTGATACCAAGAACGTTGCCTAGATAGATAGACCGTAAACAAAGTACCACACAACATGCTGCGATAGCATACCTAGCTCGGGTAGAACCTTGTATTGCTCAGGAAAGTGTTCCAAATACATGATAATGCGAATTTTCGTGGGTAAGTCACCTGTTCTTCGAACAGTGAAACCGTCCAATGCTGGGTTATGGTGACCAGGAGCTCTTGGCCACTATTTCGGTGTTCGAGACCACGGGTCAGCTGACAAGAGATCAAAGAGAGGAAGAATACTCACTTCAACAATGTTGCCATCCGAATAGAGTGCAGGATCACGATCCAACTCTACAACCATTCGCTTAATCATCTTGGAGAACTTTCGCGGCGGGTTCTTATCTCTGTGTCGTTGATTTGGCACCTATGGTTTAGCAGACATGGAACGTAAGACGTAAGTATTACGCGCAAATCCTCAAACACAGACCTCTAATAGCCTTCCTTCAATTTTGAACGCCCACGCAGGGATTCCCTCCCCAGTTTCGAAATTTACCGCAGGCTGGATTTCTCCCGCATTTTGCCATGGTTGACCAGACACTGTATGGCTCAAGAATATTCTCAACGTGCGCGTCGTCTGGAGAAAGGAAATAAGCAAACATGCAATAAACATAAGAATAAAGGTCGAAGTATAGAAGCCGATAACACAGTGGACGTGGACGTACACTGGGTGTCCGACCCAAAGCATCTTGAACTTCCACCCTCTTCCTCATCATCGTCCAGTCAAGTTTACGCTCCATTTCGAGGAGATCCTGATACATCTGGGAGTCTTGTGCAAATTCTGGGTCTTGTAGGATAACATTGGGAATAGACTTGTCTAAAAGTTTGCGCTTTCTGAACAAACGAGTCAATGAATGGGATAATGGTCGCCAACTGAGACTTACTTTGCGGATTTCGGTCCTTCCATATTGTGGAGGTCGGCAAAACGCGTTACACAGAAAACGTCACGGTGGCTGTGCCAGCCAGCTTTAGTTTACCTAATACCTACTACTTTGCTTTTCTATCGACACACAAACCTAGAGTCTGCCTACGGGAGACTAACACAAACCATAAGGCACTGGTGGACAGTTTATCAGTCTATTGTCGACCAGGGAAGCCCGTGGAATATGGCTGAATATATCAAGCGACAGGATACTCGAACTTTGCATGCAAAGCCTGTCGCTTTAGGACTCCCTCCTACTTTGTGGCGGTCAATGATGATTAAACGTTGAACGATCATCAACCTCAGTACCGAATCTTTAGTCCAAGCTTCTGATTGAACTTGACCAGTGTGAGAAAAGATATATTTTACGTTCTTCGAACTGTACTCCGACCTTGTTGGAAAAAACCGCTTAGCAATTGGCAAATAACGTCGGAATATCTTGTCATGTCGGCTTGTCATCCACGGAGAAGAAACCTTTTGTCGCTTAGGCTTCGAAGCCCCTTCTCAAGCAGATTTAGACTTATCTTTCCTGCCGGCTCTTGTATTATCGTCATCACATATTACTGTCATAGTCACACGGAGCAGTCGTCTGACTACCTGTTGGCTGCTGGTCGTTGAAAATCATGTGGACGGCCCTAACCATCCTAGTCTATTACCCATGGAGATCTACTCCATCTCTCAAGAACAGCTGGATTCGCAAATACGACACACCTAACGTTGTCCTCACTCCTAGTTACCAATTACTGATACCGGTACACTGACTCCTTCCATGTGCTGCTCAACGGAAAAGGCCAAGGGCAATCCCTCTAACTCCCTCTGAAAGTCCCCTATCGCTAAGCCGGCATTAGTCGTGGCAAGACAACAAAAGCTATGTATTTGGAGATCACACATCCGACCATCGCTAATGCCGAGGATTGAGGATTAACAAAACGGCAATTTCTCATGCATCTACGTGGAATATATATCCTGACTGGAGCCGACCTAACATTCACCCCCCTGTACTGTGTTTCTGCTATGTTTACCATCCTCCTTCAGGCTGTCATTGTCTATGGAATATCCTATGCTTTGTGGAGGTTGCTACGACAGCTGTTCGTCAATTCGGCTCTGGACAACTTACCTGGCCCACCTTCTCAATCCTTTTTGTTTGGTGATTGCTTTTGAATACTTCCTTGATTCTTACAACCGCCTTTCTTATCGTCTACCCAATCACCAGGTGTTTTTCCACAATTTTTCAACATCAAAGGGTGGGAATTTCACAAAGAAATTACACAGAAATGTATGAAATATTTTTCAAAAAATTCCCTATGATCGGGATGCTGATGTCTCGCAGATGGTAGTGTCATCAAAATGAAGGCCTTCCTTGGGGTTTGTGTTGTCCTTCTATCGATCTTTCAAACTGATCCTGACCGCAGCCTTAGGAAAATCAACTTTTTGTCTTCGACCCGAAAGCACTGCACCATATAATTATAAAAGTAGGTTTTTTTTTGGCATTGGTCATGACTCCATATTCTTATTGCCTCAGGATCAATATATTTATGAAGAAACAGCGTCATTTATTCAGTAAAACATCCTATGCAATAATGAATCGACCAGGGCATACTGACATATCACTTCAAGGGGCAATCTCTTATTTTTCGGTCCTGGACTTCTGGGAACTTTGGGTATAGATTCCGCCATTATTATATGGGATTTGTCCTGACTTTTGATCCAAAGGGGACCACCACCGAAAGCAGAGAAAGATGTTGAACCCTGTGTTTTCCATTGCTCATATGCGTGGAATGAGTACGTATAGCCCTTTACTTTTAGATATATCTACTCAATAATGCCCCAGTTCCGACATTCTATGATGTTTCCTACAAGGTAACCCGCCTCACGCACTTCTTTTATTTTTTGTCGCACATTCTGATATTATTTTGGTCAAAGCTTCGAGACGCCTTTGCCCATAGAACCAAGGATGGACCACGAGAAGTATATAGTTTGTCTAATTTACTATCTAACTTTCTTATTCCGTTACCTTTAGATCGATGTACTTTCCTGGATGGCTCGCACTGCACTGGAATTGATCGGTCAAAGTGGGCTGGGCTACTCATTTGACCCGCTAACCGAGGACGGTGTTCCCCATCCATACTCTACTGCGGCCAAATTATTTTCGTATGTGTACTACTACATCCTTTGAAATAATTCAGATTTTTTCTTGCTGACAACCCCCCCATACAAGGCCAACTATTTCCAAGATGGCGTTCAGTCGAACCTATTTCCTGACTACATGCTTGAAGATTGGAACGCCCAAGTTCCGAGAATTTATCATGAATATTTTACCTTGGAAAGATCTCCATGGAATCCGAGACATCTTAAAGATAATCAATAACACTGCGGTTGAAATATTCGAAGCAAAGAAGAAAGCACTGGAGGAAGGAGATGAAGCTGTTACTCAACAGATTGGCAAAGGCAACGATATAATGAGTATCTTGAGTGCGTATCACCTAAGCTCTTGTGATATAAGTTAACAGAATTGTTTCTATAGTGAGAGCCAATATGAGTGCGACTGAAGAAGACAGGATGTCAAGGGAAGAATTGCTCGGGCAGATGTCGTAAGTATTATCTTTCATTATTTTACCACAATGTCTAATCGCAAGTAGCAATCTAACTTTTGCTGCAATGGATACTACTTCTGGCGCGCTTGCCCGTACACTCCACCTCTTATCAACCCACCTGGATGCCCAGAGCAAACTCCGCCAAGAAATTGTGGACGCAAAGAGTCGTCATGGAAACCTTGGGTATGACGAGCTAGTCGCTTTGCCATATCTGGACGCGGTCTGCCGTGAAACCTTGAGGCTGTGAGCGTTATCTTTTCTTTTGGTGGGCTTTGTTTACAAATCTATTGTGCAGTTATCCACCCCTTTCCCATGTGATAAGGACGTACGTTAATTCACTTCTGTGCTATCGGTCGCTGATTAGACTCGTTTTGGAATAGTACCAGACAAGATGTCGTTCTTCCTCTTTCCACTCCGATCAAAGGATTGGATGGACGGGAAATTACTGAAGTGCCTATCCCAAACAATACCAACATTATAGTCGGGATCCTTGCCGCCAATCAAAATCCTGAAATATGGGGACCGGATTCTTACGAATGGAAACCGGAAAGATGGTTGACACCCCTCCCGGAATCAGTCATGACTGCCAATGTTCCTGGAATTTATTCCAAACTGTAAGTTCAAACTCATCCAATCGAACATTGGTTGGGCTTATAAAAGTGAACTTTTCAGGATGACTTTCCTTGGTGGCGGTAGGGCATGCATGTCAGTTATTATTTTATTTTGCATGCTTTCTTATCCACGTATTGACTTCTGATTATATATATCAGCGGATTTAAGTTTTCTCAACTTGAAATGAGTAAGTAAATTATTGACGATATATTGTTGACCTTGTTTAACTTCTTCACTTTTCAGAGGTGGTCCTCTCGTTGTTGATCGAGTCGTTCGAATTTACTCCATCAAAGAAGGAAATATTTTGGCAGATGACCAATATCGTGTCACCAGCAGTTGTAGGTGAGGGAACGCAACCCCAGCTCCCCCTGATGGTGAAGTTGGTGTCACCAGTTGTCTAAACCCAATTCTGGTTTTCGATTTGGAATACGTTTGTAAATTATCGTGATGTCTACAGCGCTTTCAAGTGCATAGGCCAATGATGACTATTAATCAGTATGTTAATCAAACTAGCTGGAAGATAAAAAGTAAAGCAAAAGTAAATGAGGTATAATTTCGCAAAATCCCACCCCATTTCTGTTTCCGGTACCTCGCCTTCAAGCTTGAAGCCTCATGAAGGCCCGAGTGTATAAGCCCTTATGCATTATGCTGCAGGGGGCCATATTTACTCAACTCCAACACTCCTCTATCAGTCTCCCCTCCTTCGTCATAGAATGTACATATCTCTTGGCTTCTTCAGCAGAAAACCCACCATGCGTTTCAGCAGCAAATTCAATAGCCTCCTTCACAGCAGTAGGCATCTTATTCGAAGACCTATACGCAAACAGGAATCACAGATCAAAATTAGAATTGACTTGGAACCAAATTGGAAAATAACTTTACCCAGAAATCAATACCCAACCTTTCTGTTCACCCACAAGCTTCCATATCTGCTCCGAATCTTGGCGGATAAGATCTTGAACATATGTTCGCTTCTCCCCTTCTGGACCATCGCGCGAGAAGGCAACTCGATAGTATATATGCTGGTTCTCGGAATAGGATTGCCATTCAGAGGCGTAATGTTGATCTTTTGAAGCTGATCTACAACCAAAGTAAAGGGTGTTTGCTGGTGTAGCAGCGGGGATGAATCAGCTAGGATAAGGATAAATATCGAATAAAAAGGGTTTACACTTGGACCCGCCATGTAGTCTTTCCTCGATAACAGATCTCATAGGCGCTATACCTGTACCTGGTCCAATACAAATCACCGGTGTCTCAGGATTCTTTGGCAGTCTTATAAGACCTTTCTTGAACCCGATTTGAATCGTGCTCCCTAGCAATTATTCTACATGAGCAAAGTGTGCGGTTCTTCAAAGATGTGCTCCATACCTGGTTGAAGGGAAGATAAATAAGATGTACAAACGCCTCTCCGTGGTGCTTTCAACTTCGTTCTGTATTTAACGATAGCCACACAGAGATGAACCTGATGGGGATGTCTCTACGCAGCTTTAGGTACCGGGCACAATATCAAAACAAAAAAAAAAGATCTACGCACCTTTAGAGAACTAGCGATTGAAAACTCTCGGGGTCGCAAGGGAGGAAACACATCAAATACGTAATCTTTCGGAACCCGAACGTGTCTGAACTCGCTCAATACTTCTAAAACGGTCCTTCTAACACTATAGCAATAGTCGTATAGTTCGTCCTGGATAAAGACCGAATCAGCCTATTAAAATGAAACGTTTCGAGATTTACCAACCGCTCCTTCTTTAGACAAAAACTCATCTAATTTTTCTCTCTCTAATTCATCTGTGGTGAAATACCGCAGGTATTGGAAGAATGACCGTCTAGGTATCGCTTTGAAATCCAAAAAGCGAGAGAAGAGAGTTTTCAATGTCGCTATTTTCGGCAGATCAGAGGGAAGTGACTGATCTACGAAATAAGGTTAGCGAATAGTGATTAAAAAGGATGCGGGGGAGGGTACCAAACATCCTTTGCTCTATTGCAAAAGGCACATCAGCGATATCTTCCCAGCCCATTACTCTGAGGAATGTTTGGACGTCTGTGAACGATGACATAGGGTGAATCACTGCAACATCACCAGGTTCGTATCTTCAGAGTAACGTGAAATTAATATATTCAAGAGATTAAATTAACTCACTGAATATCGTCCTCGAAATCAAGTTCAATGTGTCGAACATCTTGAAACCAATCTTGCGCTGTTATGCGATCGTTCACTTTCACAACAGCCTTATGGGAAGCCGTTTCCGTTTTTGTGGTGTCAGAAGATGAGGGGTCCCATATTGGCGCTATATCTTTCAATGAAACGCGCGGTGGAGGGACCTTATTAACCGGAATAACATCAAGCTCAGGAGGCAAGGGGAACATTTCCAACAAATTCTTCAGTAAACCTTCCGTCCATGGTTGTAATGCGCCATCTATTCTGAGCTACCCAATTAGTTACGCAGGATAATCACAAGGTGATCGCACCCATTTTGCTCACCCAAGAGGATGTTGCTCATCACCTTCACCGCGTTCATAGAACTCCGTGGCACCTAAAGATTGCAGTCTTCGCGAGAGTTTCTTTGCAGCCCAACAAAATTTCTCGTAGCTCGTGTCTCCGAGACCGAAGACGGTGTACGGAAGGTCCTCAAATGTATCCAGTGGGAGGTCGGAACGAAGGAGGTTTGTCCATAGGGGAGTCATGGATCGAGGTTCTACACCAGAACCAGTGGTGGATACCACGAAAACGACGATATTTTCTGAGATGAGATCTGTCTGTAATTGGATGATTAACTAATGACAAATTCTTTTCGTGAATAAGGTGTAGGCACACCAAAGAATAGGCATCCACGCTCGCAACACGACACTGGAAACAGATTCTTCTGGATTCCCTTGCGATATAATCAGCAGCATCTTGTGCATTTCCTGTCTCTGTGGCATAGAGGATGAGAAGACTGCGAACTTCTTCTGTGTCCGAAGAGGATTCTGTCATCGAAGTGGTTATCAGATAACCTGGTTGATAGATCGTGAGAATCCACACAATGACGAATACTTACTCAGAAAGGTTCGCCATTTATTCAAAGTCTCTTACCTAGCTTACCTGAGTATCCGTCAGTAAGCTGCAAATGTAATTTCTAGGGGTGTTTTTAACCCCTAAAACAACCCCGGAACCGCCAAGTGAGGCCCCTTTCGAGGAAAACCTCCCGAAAATGGCTACTGAAAACGTACAAAAATTGGAAAGCGTTACATTCGTTTCTGTCTTAACCCATCTGTAGTTCTATTTATTTTTCTGGGATTTTTTACGATTTTTCGAAGATTTTTCGAGTCTATTTTTAGCGTATCTCTCGAAACCTATACCTTGGGTCGTCCACCGGGTTGGTCCCAAAAATTCTGCTTCGGCCTATACTACGTTTTGTTGTCTACGATTGTACCTTTTTTATAAATGTGAGGTGACGAAGGGAACACTGCCGGACTTTGTTTGGCATCACCCTTGGGCATGGCTTGCGATTTCACCATGCAGTTCCCGTACACCTTACTATGGCCATTTGGCCATTGCCATGGGAGAAACAAGACTCGGAGACGACCTCGAAACCAACCAGCAGCCAAAACCATGTTGCTGCATTCCTCACCGATACTCAAAACCAATTCCAGGCTTTACCTCCTCCAGTTGCTGTCTTGATCACTTTCACACTAGGCTCAGCGACGGCGATGTCAGCGGTGGTAATTTATAAACGTTATGGAAGACGTATCAGGAATGTAGATTGGGTCACACCTGCATTGTTGCGTAGAAAACGTTGGATCAAAGGGGTCGTTACAAGGTAAAAAAGGCTACAATCTCTGTGCAACCTTACCTTGCAACTATGGAAATTATTCTAATCTTTTTCTCATGCGGACAACACAATTTGAAGTGTAGCGGACCCAGATAATTTTCGGTTATATCACACACCTTCCCTCGGTTATAATTGGCCTTTCAAATTTAGACGAATACCATCTACTCAGAAAGGTTCGCCGCATATCCTCTTTTTTATCATTGAAAGAACTCATTCCTAGTCATATTTAGAGCTAAAAGATCAAACCCTGAGTATCCGCATTGCTGGCGTCGATGCGCCAGAGGTATGTTACCTTCCCAACTGCTACCCTACTATCTATTTTCTCAGCCATTCTGATGTTATTTTTGGTTTCTCTCAAGGCTGGCCATTTCGGAAAACCCGCTCAACCGTATGCAGCAGAAAGCCTTGCATGGCTTCGCGAAAAGATCCTTGGAAAAACAGTTTACTGTCAACTACTACGGAAAGATCAATATTCGCGCATCGTGAGTTAATTCGTGGTTTTTAGAGGTTAGTATCTGAATTATCACATTTTCCTTTTGCAGGTAGCCCAAGTTCATCTGTCTCCACGCATATTGCCTGGTTTTATTTTTCAAGGCAAGAATTTACCTGCTGAGATGCTTAAATCGGGTTGGGCAATGACTTACGAACAAGTATTTTTTTTTCGTACCACTATTATTTACCTTCGCCTTTTTATGATATTTATCTAATTAGGCTGGTGCTGAATACGGGAAATTGGGGAAGGAAGGCTATCTTCTCCTCCAAACTCAAGCACAGTACGTCAAACCGCACATGTGTATGACATATTTCTGATTATCTTTTTTTTTGTCAGGGCTGCTCGTCGCGGGATGTGGAAAGACGGCAAAAATGCAGAGACACCGGCAGAATACAAACGTCGGTATGCCGACCAGGCTGAAGCGGCTAGTAACCCTAGTCCTAGCTCGCCATTGACTACCGCGAAGCGAAGATCAAAAAAGAGCAGCGGCTGGTGGAGTCGGCTCTTTTCTCCATGAACTTTCTGTTTCATACCCTGTTGAGGCCCATGCTTTTGAGGATAAATGCTGTTGTTTCATATATCCGCTGATATGGGAGAACGCACTCTTGCACGCTCTTAAGTTTGTTGACTGCTCTTAGCTTGTAAACTTGTAACAGCGGTCGACTCCGTCGACATAAAATACCTTGTCGAACAATCACACTATTGTTTGCATTAATATTCAGTATATTGAGCAATAAACTGATCGACATCAACATCAATGTCAAGTCAATGTGTACATTATTCTCACTTACAGTTGTCCATGGATGGGTTGCACTTAAAATTGTAAAGTTTCAACATTAGAACATAAGAATTGTCTCTAGTAAGATAGTATAGTACATATATAAATATATACAAGATGATCATTTATTTTATTTTATTCCAAGGACCATAGCGAAGGAAATTAGGAGCTGCAGAAAAAAAGGTGTTATAGTTTTAAATAATTCGATAAAAGTAAAAAGTGCGCTCTCAAAAAAAGTGTTTTGGAAAAAATCCAATAGTTCATTTTCCAACACTGCTCTCTTCCTGCAAACCTTCTTTCAAAGCTCTAACAAGTCCCTCCGCCAACGCCTCCAACGTCTCCCTCCTCCCTACAATTCCCGGCGCTCCTCCTCTACTTCTCGGAACTTCAGCTACACATTTCCTACTCCCGTCTTCTTTCCTCTTTTGTATGAGTTTGATGGACTGAAATGTGAAAGTGATAGAGAGGGATGAGAATGGAAGTGGTTGGATGGGTTTTGATTTTGGAATGGGGGGAGGATTTGGGTAGTAGATGCTTGGGTCTATGAGGGTATTGGGACCGGGGATCGAGAGAGGAGATGAAGGGGATCGCGGTGATCGAGGTGAAGGTGATGAGGGTGAGGAGCCATACGTTAACTTCTTAAAAGCTGAGAAAAACCCAGTTGAACGAGGTGGTTTATTCGTCGTCGTTATCGTATTGGAGACAGTGGTGACTTGATGAATCGGAGGTGGTAATTGAGTCAATATAGGGTGTGTAACCGTCACAGCGTTGGAATCATGGAAAGGAGAAGTTGGCGGTTGGAAACTAGTTTGCGAGGAACTTAGAGAAGAAGCATACATTCGAATGCTTCCTGTTGTAAACATTGGGCTTGTCGGTACACCCGAAATCGTCACCACACCCTCTTTAACACCATAAATCCTTACTAAATCCTCTAATCTTGCTTGAGGCTGTGCCAAATTAAAGAGGTCGCGGAATTTGTCGTCGCCTTCAAGATGAAGACATGACTCGTCTGAAAAGACGTCTTCACGAACTTTGAGAGTTATGAAACGGTCTAGGATGAGAGTTTCGCGTTGGATTGTTTGGAGTGGGGATTCGTCTGGTATAGTTTGGTTTTGAGCATAAGGGATTACTGGAGATCCGTCAGGTTCATAAGCTGGAGGACCTGATGAGATTGGGAATGGATCGCTAGAGTAAGGTAGTTTCAATAACGCCTGATACGCTCGTAGATATGTAGAGCGTAGGATATGCATGCAAGCGGTATACAAAGCACGATTAACGAGTCGTAGAGCAGTAGACATCCAGTATAAAGTTTTGCGTTGTAATTCTGGAGTGCCCTGGTCTGGAATTCTAGATGATTGAGGGAAAGTACGGTGTAATATTTGGAGTAGAATGTGGGGCGGTAGAGTTGACAATGATAGTTTTGAAGGGTTGTGTAAAGAAGGAGATGATTGTTGAGAAGGGATGTGGTATGCTGGAGGAGGGATTAGTAGGGGGTGCATGATTACTTTGTCGTCTAGGATCATTTGGTGAGAGAGAGCAGAGGTTGGATGGCCTTTGTAGTAGAAGATGAATACTGCGGATACTGCGACCTTTGATGCCGGTCCGTATGTTACCCAGAGTCCGGGGTCCTTCCTCGGGCCACAGACCCCGAGTGATGGGATTCAAGTTCAGTCTGTTACCACCACCATTCAAATGGCCAAAAAGAACCGTAGGTCGCCTGCCCCTCAATGTACGTCCTTTTCACCTCTCCATCCTCTTATACATTTTTTCACAATATTATAGTACGCTCACGTACAACCAGATCCTCTAAACCCCGCGTAAGTTTATTCCTCTCCTCCCGCCATCCCTACTAATTTTTCCCCCCTCAGCTCCTAACAGACCCAACATCCTCCACTCAACTTCTAACCACTCAACTTCAATCCTTAGGTCTCTATGCAGCACCCACCATCGGTGACGGTAACTGTCTCTTTCGAGCCCTCTCAGACCAAGTCCATGGGTCTCCTGAGAAACATCGAGAAGTGAGGAAACAAGTTTGTGATTGGATTGAACAACATAAGGAAAAGTATGAGGGATTTGTAGAGGATGATGATTACTTGGTCGAAGATGTCGGTGGAAAGGCGGGCAAGAAGGGAGGGGGTCGGGATAAAGGCAAAGGGTTGGAAGCCCATTTGAGATGTATGAGAGAGAATGGTAGGTTTCTTTTTTATTTGCTTCGTTTCCCTTGGAGTTATTTCCCTTGGCGCTTGTTTCATATCTCTGACTGTTAAGCGCGCTCGTCCCTTATTCTTATCATTATCTTCCTACTTCACAAACTAACCAATTATGTCATAAACCAGCCACCTACGGCGGACACATGGAACTTTCCGCATTCGCACATCTCACCAAACGGAACATCAAAGTCATCCAACCTGGTTTGGTTTATGTTATTGAGTGGCATGCTGGGGAATCCTCTACCTCTGCTGCTACTACCTCCAAATCCCAACCTTCCCAAGATGAAGATCCGCATCCAGAACGAAGGCGATCGAAACGAACTCACCGTCCGTCGGTACCTTCTTCACCATCAAAGCAATCCTCAAACCCAAATCAAGACGAAAATAAACAGATAGTCAAGATCGGCACCGGAAAACATGGATATTACGTGTATGAGGAAATCAGTGATAGTGATGATGATGACGATGACAAGGATTTGAAGCGAGATGATCAGGGAGCGGAGAAAATATCGGAAAGAGAGGCTGGTGGTGACACTGTATATGTTGCGTATGTATTTGGTGTACTTGCGGCTATCAAAATCGCTGACTTTTCTTTCCCTCTCTACAGCTATCATGACTGGGAACACTTTTCTTCCATACGGAATTTACGTGGTCCACATGCAGGGTTACCTAATGTGAGAGAGACCCCTGCACAGACTGTGTTGTTGCAGCAGGAGCGTGAGATGGAGGCTTTGAAAGAACGAGAACGAGAAAAGGAAAGGGAGAGAGAGAAGAAAAAGAAGAACAAGGAACGTGAACGAGATCACGCAAAGACGAATGTAACCAAAGTCAAACTGAAAATACCGTCTCCCTCTCCTATACCCATTTCTACATCCCTGAGCTCTCTTTCAAGTCTCTCCCCCTGCACCTCACTCGGATCCATCACACCTGCCGATCCAACTCTGATACCACTCCCCAATTCACGTTCTGTATCACCTTTCCCACCTACACCGCCCTCTTCTACTTCTGCTGTTACACAATCGCGCATATATCCATGTGTATCCACTCTCACAGACTCCACATCAACTCCGCTACCCATGATAATACCAACCATATCACCACCTATACCAGCTACACCTACATCACCTACATCAACACTTGCATCATCTATCAATCTAATACGGTCTTCGCATCCTCAATCACATTTACATCAACATTTAAATCAACATCAACATAGATCACCCAAGAGGACATTTGATGAGTCAAGTGCGTCCGGTGAAGACGGGGATGGTGGCAGTGGCAGTGGGGGGAGTAGTGGGGGGAGCGGGAGAGGGAAAAGGAGTAGAGTTGGATCTGTTGGTGGGCGGTCGAGGTTGGGAACAGGGTCTGGTGGTAACATGGAAGTAGATGCGGATGCAGATAGAGATACACCAGGTTTATCTGCACCTGGCTCCTCATCCTCATCTTCTGAAACGAATTCAGATTCATCTTCAGATCTCGCCTCACCTTCTCCACCACCTGTTGAACCTGAGGTGGCGGCTGCGGCGGCGATAACGGTTTCACCACATTCGCAAGCTAAATCACCGAAGTCAAAGACGGGGACGAGTTACGCCAAGAAACCATTAACCCGACGACAACGGAAAGCTTTAGGTCTACCTAAACTTCGTCCCTCTCTTTCAAGCCAACCCTCCTCTGCGGCTGGTGCATGCAAAATCATCATCCCAGGAGGCAAATGGAAAGGCCGTCAAACCGGTACGGCTGTGAGTGTGGTAGATGGGGGAGAGGTAGATGGGGGAGATGAAGAATGGAGAAAGAATGGGACGGGAAGAGTTGATGTACGTGGGTTTAGAGAGTTGAAGATTTAAGTTTTGCATTTTGTTGTGTGCGTTTGGAGTGTTGGATTGAGGAGGGAAGAGAGGGGCTCGTTTGGGTTTGATATGGCGTTCAGAGATTGGATTTTTGGAGGGAAAATTTCCTTTCCCCTTCAGGAGCAGGTTGTCTTCATAGGTCGAGGTTGTAGAATGAACGACCTCTAACCTTGTGGGCGGTGGTGCTTGTACCATATGTGCTATGGCATATCAAATACCACGCTGGTATTAGGCATGTCCTTCCAGATGCATGGATCCTTGGTAGGCACTTCCAAGGAACCACCCCCCGTCGTCTTCAATTAATCAAGTTGGAGATTGCATGTTTTTACAACGCCCTGAAAGCTCGTCCTGACTACCTGGCTGTCAACCCGCTTCCCATTTCCCATTCTGGATCAAGTCCATTCACATGATCCAAGCCTCTATCCGATTTCACACTCTTGCATCGATTTGCGTCCATTTCGCCTCTTACTCCAATTTCGAAGATTCACCTACTACATCCAACATCCCTTCCCCTTTCAACGTTGACTTTCTTTGCTTCTGGCCTACACCTTGCCCAAATTCAAATTCAACACCCGAAACCCTAAGCTCTACCTACCGACCGACCACCGCTTCTGACCTCTCATCTTACGCCTGTTCCGCCTAGATAGGACCATCCTCCATTCTGAGCTACCATTTATGGCTTAGGCGAAGTAATTGGCTGGCTTCCTTCTAAGTCCTTGCTCCACGCTCGATCCCTCCTTGATCCTTTCCTTCCACGACCCAATAAACTGTTGGTTGACCCAAAGCTTTTTGGAAACTTTTCTCTCTCTCTCTCTACTTTTCTCCATAATTTCCTTCTTAGACATCATATTTCCTTTCCAAACTTTCCAAAACTCTTATTTAATCTCCCAATCAAGCACCCAAACCTTTCAAATTTCTCCGTTCCCTCGCACTTTTTTTGTAGCATTATATTTGCACGGGTCCGTCATGATACAACCATTCAATACGTAATTGCTATTTTTTTTCACCGATCTACGAAACCACTGTGCCTTCGAATCCCATACATACGTAAAATGCATACGGTACATTTTGTAAGTAGTTTGACTGGCTCATAATTCTTTTCTTTCTTTGTTTTTCCATTCTTTTTTTTTTCATTTCTTTCCTTTCCCTTCCGTTTAACTCCTCTAGCTCGCTCTTTTCCCGCCCTTGCATTGCATGGATCTGTAACACACCTGGAATCTTTTTACGCGCTTTTTACGAAGAATATAGCAGACGAATACGACACGAATATTTATTTATTTATTATTTTATCCTTCTTTCTTACCCCACTTGAATTTTGTCTTCTATTTAATGAATCCTTTTTAAAATTTCTGCTATGGCGGAAATTAGATAATCTAAATCAATGGTTTGTTCGTATCATCTCCGCAACTATTGGGCCCATTGGATGATATTATGAAACCCACCTTACAATGCAACCCTGTCAGGACTCTTTTATTTATCATATTTTTTTGCACAAATGAATTCGCACCACGGCCCATTTTGTGCGATTTTTATTCAACCAGTTGTGGCCAATTTTATCAGAAAATCTGTCCAGGCTTCCCCCAGACTCAATTTCTATCCAAATTCCGGATCGAGCGATCGATATTCTTGTTTTTCTTCGCATTTACCGCACAGTGGGCTATTTATACGGCATCTGGAGGTCCCAGACCGCCGTTCACCATGTTATTAATCTACCGGGAATAAAAAACCACGGAACAACCAGCCCTCTATTCAACATCGCCATCTTCGCCACCAGATTCGGCTTGGGCTTGGTTGATGGCTTACCCCTGGATCCAGGTTCGAACAGTGGCCTCTGCCCCAACTTGGGGCCCCCTGGTTAACCCCATTTTTTAGTCCGACTTTCCTGGGGTAGCATTTCCCTCAAAAATCTCAAATTTTATCCAAAAATTTATCTAAATTCCACTTGGGGACAGTGTACTTTCATCCTTGATCGATGATCACTTGCCTATTTTGGCAATTTCCAAATTTCACGATGCTCGTTCTCAGCATAAGGGGACGTCGGAAAACCTGATAAAAGTTTCAAGCTGGTCTTCAACGTTTCAACATTTCAACGTTCAACCCATTCCCTCCTTTCATCATCATTATTATGGCAGAATATTCACTCACAAATTGAAGGAGACTCAATCCACGGAGCGATTCAGATTATACTCGCTAGAATATCGAAAGTTACATCACCTGGTTAACTAACACGTTACTTGTTGAAATAAAAAAAAGCAAGCGACGCATATAGTTTGACCTCGGTGGGCTCATGAGGCAAACGGATAAGTACAATAATAACTAGCTACTTTATATACAATAAAATGATGTAAAAATAATAAGAGCACTTTGAATGGAAAGCTCGATACATTGTGCACGCTTTCATGAGCTCTAGAACTCCAAAAGTAGTTTAGCACACTATCCTGTACTCTATTTTTGTGCCAATTCTGGGATCAAGGATCGCTGTGTCCTCAGGTTGGCCCCAGGAGCCTTTTAAATACATTAAAAGAAGGGCGCAAACGGCCCCACATACATGCTGCTCAAAAATGATTAAGCCCTGGGAACAAAATGCCCCCATTGGACCAGAATGACCAGTTAGTTCCAATCTAAAGAATGGCGATGTTGTTATACGAAACACGAGCCATCGAGCTTGGCATTACCCACGTTACGTCCCTATGTGGTTTGTCATTAAAAGAAGACTAGCCTGATTTCGCACCATGGCCGAAGATTGAAACCCGAGAAGAGTGATATTTTTAAGCAGCGAAGATGTAATCAGTTCAGGACACTGCCGCAAGGTAAGTACTAAAGCCGTCCACAAATAGATATCCAGGAATAGATTAGCAGGAACGATGCGTTTCAGGCTCCAAAATTGCCATTTATAGTTTGGAAGTGCGTCATCGCAACGTCATCGTGTTGTTGAGCAGCAACCAACCTGTGCCAATGACAGTATCAACCATCCAAGTTTGGCCTTGGAAAAATATCGCTGGGCCTGCGACCTTGATCAAGGCACAATCAGGAGTTGGCCATCCATTCAATCAGAATTGCCCATTTAGGAAAATGGGCCACCGAGCTCAGGCTAAGATGGCACTGTATGCACACTCATTGTGTGTCGGACTCCAACTTGAACAACAGTATAAATACCAAGGCTTGGGCTACTCTGTTGGCCACTTGTGGCCAGTTCACTATTGACTTGGAAGCTCAGGCTTCTTACTATGCCTCGTCGCTCAAAATCCAAATCAAAGCCAAAGTCAAAAGCCAAAGCCCAACCCACTGGTAATAAGAAGTCTCGCTCTAGTAAACGTTTGGTCCGGTATGAAACCCCTCCTTCATCCCCAATACCACCCATTACTACACTCAATCCCGATCTTGATTATGGTGAACCATCACTCAACCTGGGGTTTCCGTTATCGTGTGCCAGAGATGAACCAGGTACCAATCCTATGCTGGAAATTTTCGTCTTCGTTCCTATGCCACCTCCGCCGACACCAACGAGAGGCAAAATGTCCCGGCAATCAAAAAAGTCTCGAAAACCCGCAGCTAAGACCAAATCCTCGTCGACATTTCAAGTGGTGGAAAAGCAGAGAAAAAAACGTACAAAGATTCAAGTTGAAAAGAGTTCACGCGTCTTAAGGCCTAAAGGAGGCCAGCGTTTGGTCAAGCCGGAGGAGAAACTGGATGGCAGTACTACTGATCAATCTGCACTGCGACTCAGCAAAGGCAAAAAAAACAATGAGAGATTGGGAGGTTCCGTGGGCTAAGTAGACTCATATCAAGGGAACTATTCATTTGATCAAGTAATGTCCAGATATAATTTTTTAATTTCACTGGAGAAGTTATATAAGAATAAATTTGTTGCAGAAATGTGATGGTTTAAATTATGTCAATCCGGGGTATACTATGTAAATAATGCATGTATGTGTTAAAGCTTGTCTAAATATGTACTAGTACAGAAGGAATTCATCATTCGCATGTCAGTTTCGAAGCTCCGCCGAAATCTTCTTGGTCAATCTAGCCATTTCGTCTGCCGCCTTCTTTGCCTGCAATAATCCGACAGTTCTCTTGGGCCTGCTTTCCCACCCTTCAGGTAATTGTTCTCCAACTAACCATTGCCGCAACGTATCAGTGGGAATCACCCTGCCTTCAGCATCCTGAAAAACTTCCCACATTAAGCCACACTCCCCGAGTGAGACTTGCTCGTGAGTTGCGCCGAGCTTCGGGGAAGCCGCACGCACATTTTCGGTGCGTATGCGTGCAATATCTCCGAAATCCAAACCGCCTTTGGGATCTCCCTTGGAATCGCAAGCACTCGAGGCTAGCTGGAGTAAACGCTGCGCACGGATGGGATCGGGGCAAGTTGATGGTCTCCCATCGGGATGGACGAGACTACCATCATGTGCGATCTTCATGAATCCTTCTCGCTTAGAGAGCGAGTTGAGGTCCAAAGTCAACGCTGGACGGCGGGGTATATAAGTATCCAGTAGGCCATGACGCGAGTGAATTGATAGTTTGCCGGAAGACATGAAGCCGGCAGTGGCCAAAATAAATGCCAATGTATATGAGATGTTGTATACCAGGACGAGAGCTTTGATTAACTGGAGGAAAGTGAAATCTTTTCCATTATGCGGTCTGGATAGGAAGTAGCATTCAGTCGTCGAGCTCTTTTTAGCCGTAGTAGATGACTCACAAATGGCCATGGTTTGCGAGGGCATTTAAAGCGGGACAAGGAGAACGACTATCAGATGATTGTGGAGCAATAAAGTTGTGATTCTGAGACATTTCGAAAGTCAATTTCGATAAGATTTGTGAGGAGTATATGGGTATTGAGATGTAAGAACAGATGATCTGATGAATGAGAGAGCCATAAGTCTGAGCTTTTATAAGATTCTTCGGTGACCAGCGCTAACTAAACGTCTCGATGAAACTCGATCGGCAGGCTGATTTAGTTTTGGTGGCAGGAATGAAAGCTGTGGTTATCGATTAGTGCCATCATTTTGTCATGCCAACTTCCACGAGCGCCCATGGCAACCACATATTATTAGCAATATAAAATTAGATGAAACGACATCGACCCACGTGCTCTTATCATGCTAACATCGCTGACACAGCATCCCAAGCACTAGGCATCGCAAACGCTCAAGAACATACGTTACGGCATCTCAAGATTCCCAGCTCTCAGTACTGAGAACTCGGTCTTTACAACATGGGCCCGCAAAATCGAACGGGTTGGCATCTATTCGTGTGGGTTCAGCCGGTCGGGATTTAAATTCGGACTTAACCGGCTCGCTCCTTCCAACTATTTGCAACACAAAGAAAGGTTAAAGATAAACACAACGGTTATGGACAACGTATACAACGAGACTGCAGAGACCAGGGTCAATACCAACATATCGTCAGGCATTCATCAAAAAATATTGCAGATGCTCGCCGGAATGTTTCCCAAGTACATGTCTATTTTTTGCCCTAGCAATCTCTCGGCTCAACCCCTCTTGCAGATTATTTGTTGCTGTCTCGATGCAAGTTCCGCCTGTAGATGGCGTCTTAAATTTTCTCCAGCCTCGTTAATATTAAAACTGATCCTGTGAAATGCCGACAGTTGTCCACAGGCCAGAGGATGGAGTAGTACGAAGGCAATGTCAACACGACCAATTTCAAGTTCGGACATGTCAATACTGTATCGCAACTTGCCCGTTGATGTAGTAATCCCCTCTGCAATGCAGAGAACTCTGATCTTCCATGCTGAGAGCAATGGCCCGGTCAAACCAGTCAAATAAAGACGGGAGGCGATGATAAAAGAGGGCCAGCCTTGATGTTGTACCATTGCCGAAGATCAGAGATTGCATGAGATCGTTTTTGAGATTGGAAGAGTCCCAAGAACAGCGATATATGATATATGAAATGAACCTCTTAAATAGCGAAACATGTAATTAGTTCAAGATCAGAATCATAAGAAAAAATCACTGCTGCAAAGTCAATTATCAAAGCCACCCGTCCACAAATAGATATCCAGGAATAGATCAGCAGACCGGGCCATTTATAGAAGTATGTCATCGCGTAGTTACACTTTGAGCAGCACTATTATAATGAAAGCCTGTGACAGTATCAACCATCCGAGTTTGTCCTTCCTGCGACCATGATAGGCACAATCACACTTGGTCAACCTGATTCAATCAGAATTGCCTATTTAGGAAATGGGCCACCGAGCTCAAGCGCTCAAGCTAAGATGGCAATGTATGCAAACCCATTGTGTGTCGGACCTCAGAAGTGAGTATTCGATATAATGAAGGACTCATACTCGAACAACAGTATAAATACCAAGGCTTAGGTTATTCTGTTGGCCGCTTGTGGCCAGTTCACTATTGACTTGGAGGCTCAGGATTCTTACTATGCCTCGTCGCTCAAAATCCAAACCAAAGCCAAACTCTAAAGCCCATTCCAGTAATAAGAAATCTCGATATAGTAAGCGTTCTCTCCGGTATGAAACCCTCCTCCTTCATCCCCAATGCCACCCATTGCTACACGCAATCCTGATCTTGATTACGGTGAAGCATCGCTCAACCAGGAACTTCCGTTATCGTGTGCCAGAGATGAACCAGGTACAGGTCATATGCTGGAAATTTTCGTCTTTGTTCCTATACTACCTCCACCGCCATCAACGAGAAGCAAAAGGTCCCGGCGATCAAAAAAGTCTCGAAAACCCGCAGCTAAGACCAACTTCTCGCTGACATTTCAAGTGGTGGAAAAGCAGAGAAAAAAACGCAGGAAGATTCAGGTTGAAAATAGTTCACGCGTATTAAGGCCTAGAGGAGGCCAGCGTTTGGTCAAGCCGGAGGAAAAACTGCATGGCAGTACTACTGATCAATCTGCACTGCGACTCAGCAAAGGCAAAAAAAAACAATGAGAGATTGGGAGGTTTCGTGGGCTAAGTAGACTCATATCAAGGGAACTATTCATTTGATCAAGTAATGTCCAGATTCTAAATTTTTAATTTCACTGGAGAAGTTATATAAGAACAAATTTGTTGCAGAAATGTGATGGTTTAAATTATGTCAATCCGGGGTATACTATATAAATAATGCATGTATGTGTTAAAGCTTGTCTAAATATGTACTAGTACAGAAGGAATTCATCATTCGCATGTCAGTTTCGAAGCTCCGCCGAAATCTTCTTGGTCAATCTAGCCATTTCACCTGCCGCCTTCATTGCCTGCAATAATCCGACAGTTTTCTTGGGCCTGCTTTCCCACCCTTCAGGTAATTGTTCTCCAACCAACCATTGCCGCAACGTATCAGTGGGAATCACCCTCCCTTCAGCATCCTGAAAAACTTCCCACATTAAGCCACACTCCCCGAGTGAGACTTGCTCGTGAGTTGCGCCGAGCTTTGGGGAAGCCGCACGAACATTCTCGGTGCGTATGCGTGCAATATCTCCGAAATCCAAACCGCCTTTGAGATCTCCCTTGGAATCGCAAGCACTCGAAGCTAGCTGGAGTAAACGCTGCGCACGGATGGGATCGGGGCAAGTTGATGATCTTCCATCGGGATGGACGAGACTACCATCATGTGCGATCTTCATGAATCCTTCTCGCTTAGAGAGCGAGTTGAGGTCCAAAGTCAATGCTGGACGGCGGGATATATAAGTATCCAGTAGGCCATGACGCGAGTGCATTGATAGTTTGCCGGAAGACATGAAGCCGGCAGTGGCCAAAATAAATGCCAATGTATATGAGATGTTGTATACCAGGACGAGAGCTTTGATTAACTGGAGAAAAGTGAAATCTTTTCCATTATGCGGTCTGGATAGGAAGTAGCATTCAGTCGTCGAGCTCTTTTTAGCTGTAGTAGATGACTCACAAATGACCATGGTTTGCGAGAGTATTTAAAGCGGGACAAGGAGAACGACTATCAGATGATTGTGGAGCAATGAAGTTGTGATTCTGAGACATTTCGAAAGTCAATTTCGATAAGATTTGTGAGGAGTATATGGGTATTGAGATGTAAGAACAGATGATCTGATGAATGAGAGAGCCATAAGTCTGAGCTTTTATAAGATTCTTCGGTGACCAGCGCTAACTAAACGTCTCGATGAAACTCGATCGGCAGACTGATTTAGTTTTGGTGGCAGGAATGAAAGCTGTGGTTATCGATTAGTGCCATCATTTTGTCATGCCAACCTCCACGAGGCCCCATAGAAACCACATATTATTAGCAACATAAAATTAGATGAAACGAGAGAGCTTGAGACTGATATAGATAATTCCCTCATTGGCCGATCTAAATCATTGACCCACGTGCTCTTATCACCCTGACACAGATTGCAGCATCTGAAGCACTAGGCAAGGACCCCGGGCAATAGGCCAAGAGGCAAGGTCTGAGATTTCAAGTTTTTGTCCGGACAGGAATTTGTGATTCAGTGCAATTCTTGTCTGGATTGCACCTAGGTTCCCAAAATTTTCCGAAAAAATGTCTGGATTGTCGACCTAGCTATTTTTCAGCCCAATTTTGTCCGGATCGGTAGATCAGGCCTCTTAGGGCTCAAAAAATATCTGTACTGCTCTCGCCTGGCTCAAAAAAGCACAATTCTAGCTTAGAATGAGTGTATCCTATCGTCTATGAGTAAACAGGTCAAGAATGCCTAACTGAGAGATGGCCTTCTCCAAATCTTTGTTTTACAAAAGAATTATTATTATTTTAAGTCCAGAATAACATACAAAAAAGAAAGAAAAAATCAGAACCAGCAGCTTATCCAATATTGTCGCTCATTTTGTACACTCAACAGACTACACTGTATCATAGTATATTTAGCATCCTAAAAGTTGTCCGGATAGGCAACCTAACCTATCCCAATTTCCTCAAACTTGTCTGGATTCCGGCACTGGCTGCCTAAAATTTTTTGGCAAATCTTGTCCGGATTGACCCCAGCTGTCGGTAAAAAAACCTCAAATCCTGTCCGGATTCGGACCCTTCCTCTTGGCCTATTGCCCGGGGTCCTACTAGGCATCGCAAGCCCTCAAGAATAAGCCCAGAACCTACGTTACGGCATCAAGATTCCGAGTTCTCAGCATTGAGAACTCTGTCTTTACAACCTGGGCCCGCAAAATCAGACCTATTCGTGCGGGTTTAGCCAGTCGAGACTTGAATTCGGACTTAACTGGCTCGCTCCTTCAAGTTCTACATGGTCGCGAATAGGATCCATACTCCAGTCTACAGACTGTCTCGATGCCGTTTTCAACTTTTCTCCAAGATATCGATGGCCTGAGACGTGACTGACGTAGCTGGCATTCTCGCTTTGGAAGCATACGCGACTATTTGCAACACAAGTTACAGAAAAATATTGCGGATGCTCTCCGGAATGTTTCCCAAGTACATGTCTATTTTTTACCCTAGCAATCTCTCGGCTCAACTCCTCTTGCAGATTATTTGTTGCTGTCTCGATGGAAGTTCCACCTGTAGATGTCGTCTTGAGTGTGCTCAAGCTTCCTTAGTGTTAAAACTTTTTTTTTCTGTTTTTTTTTTTTTTTTAAAAAAAATTCTCTCAAACTACGCTGCATGATCCTGTGAAATGCCAACAGTTGTCCACAGGCCAGAGGATAGAGTAGTACGAAGGCAATGTGAACATGACCAATTTCAAGTTTGGACACGTCAATCCTGTATCACGACTTGCTCTGTTTATGTAGTAATCCCCTCTGCGATGTACAGAACTCGGATCTGCCATGCTGAAAGCAATGGCCCAGTCAAATAGGGGCGGGCGGTGACGATAAAAGAGGGTCGGCCTGATTTCGCACCATGGCCAAAGATCAGAGATTGCATGAGATCGTTTTTGAGATCGGAAGAGTCCGTTGAAGCCCAAGAACACCGATATATGAAAGCAACTTTTTAAATAGCGAAGGATGTAATTGGTTCAAGATCAGGATGGATCGTAAGAAAAAAGCACTGGCGCAAAGCATCCACAAATAGATATCCAGGAATAGATTAGCAGACCGGGCCATTTAAAGAAGTGTGTCATCACTTTGAGCAGCAACCACCTGTGTCAATGACAGTATCAACCATCCGAGTTTGCCCTTCGCTAGGCCTGCGACCTTGATAGGCACAATCACACTTGGTCATCCTCATTCGATCAGAATTGCCTATTTAGGAAATGGGCCACCGAGCTCAAGCGCCCAAAATCTAAGCCAAAGCCAAATTCCAAAGTGTATTCCAGTAATAAGAACTCTCGCTCTAGTAAATGTTCTGTCCGGTATGAAATCCTCCTTCATCCCCAATATACCACCCAATCCTACACTCAATCCCGATCTTAATTATGGTAAAGCATCGCTCGACCAGGAACTTCCGTTATCACATGCCAGAGATGAACCAACACCAATCCTACGCTGGAAATTTTCGTCTTTGTTCCTATACGCCATCAACGAGAGGCAAAATGTCCCGGCGGTCAAAAAAGTCTCGAAAACCCGCAGCTAATACCAACTTCTCGTTTACCTTTCCATCAGTGGCAAAGCAGAGAAAAAACGCAGAAGGATTAAAGGTGAAAGGAGTTCACGCGTATTAGGGCCTAGAGGAGGCCAGCTTTTGGTCAAGCCGGAGGAGAAACTGGATGGCAATACTCCTGATCAACCTGCGGAAGTTTCGTGGGCTAAGTGGACCCATGTCAAGGGAACTCTTCGTTTGATCAAGTAATGTCCAGATATAAAATTTAAATTTCACCGGAGAAGTTATATAAGAACAAATCTGATGTGGATGGTTAAATTGTCAATGTAAATAATACTAAATATATGTATATATGTACTAGTACAGAAGGAATTCAAATATTCATCATTCGCATGTCAGTTTCAAGCTCCACCCCAATCCCCTAGGTGGTCAGTCTAGCCATTTCCCCTGCCGCCTTCTTTGCCTGCAATAATCCGACAGTTCTCTTGGGCCTGCCACTTTCCCACCACCCATCAGGTAATTGTTCTCCGACCAACCATTGCCGCAACATATCAGTGCGAATCACCCTCCCTTCAGCATCCTGAAAAACTTCCCACATTAAACCACACTCCCCGAGTGAGACTTTCTCGTGGTACACATCGAGCTTCGGGTAAGCCGCACCCACATTCTCTCTGCGTATGCATGCAATATCTCCGAAATCCAAACCGCCCTTGGGATCTCCCTTGGAATCGCAAGCACTCGAAGCTCGCTGGAGTAAACGCTGCGCACGGATGGGATCGGGGCAAGTTGATGGTTCTCCATCGGGATGGACGAGACTACCGTCATGTGCGATTTTCTTGAATCCTCTTCGCTCAGAGAGCGACTTGAGGTCCAAAGTTAATGCTGGACGGCGGGGTATATAAGTGGCTAGTAGGCCATGACGCGAGTGAATTGAGAGTTTGCCGCAAGTGAAGAAGCCAACAGAGGCCAAAATAAATGCCAATGTATATGAGATGTTGTATACCAGGACGAGCGCTTGGATTAACTGGAGAAAAGTGAAATCTTTTCCATTGTGCGGTCTGGATAGGAAGTAGCATTCAGTCGTCGAGCTCTGTTTATCCGTAGTAGATGACTCACAAATGACCATGGTTTGCGAGAGTATTTAAAGCGGGACAAGGAGAACGACTATCAGATGATTGTGGAGCAATGAAGTCGTGATTCTCAGACATTTCGAAAGTCGAATTCGATGAAGATCGTGAGAAGTATATGGGTATTGAGATGTAAGAACAGATGATTTGATGAATGAGAGAGCCATAAGTGCGAGCTTTTATGAGATTCTTCGTTGACCAGCCTCACTAACTAAACGTCCCGGATGAAACTCGACCGGTAGACTGATTTAGTTTTGGTGACAGGAATGACAGCTAACGAAAGCTATGATAACGATTAGTGCCATCATTTTGTCACATTATTAGCAACATACGATTAGATGAAACGAGAGAGCGTGAGACTGATATAGATAATTCCTCGTTGGCCGATCTAAATCATTGATCCACGTGCTCTTATTGTTTCAACCCCTTTGCTTATTTTAGGTTCTTTTATCTATATATTTTTTATTACACTCCTTCATCGCATTATCATCAACATTACATAATCATTTCCTTCTGTTACGGCCCTCTCTTATTTCTGTACAAGTTAAGATGTGAGTACACTTGTTTTATATTCGTTCGTCACAGTAGCTAATAATTACCTAGACTTACTATATTGTTCTAGGTACTTAAAATTAATATACCAAATTTCTATACAAGTTGAGATACTTACTCTATTGTTCTAGCTGCGAAAGTTACAGCAACACTTACCCTGGGTTGCTGGCATTGCTGACACAGATTATATCATCTGAAGCACTAGGCATCGGAAACCCTCAAGAACAAGCCCAGAACCTACGTTATGGCATCTCAAGATGATGCTGGATTCCCTAGTCTCCCGAAGGCTTCGAGTGCATTTATTCCCACATAAATATCACGTGACGTAGCTACTTAACCGAGGACGTCGTGTTGTTTGATTATTGAGAATTCAATGGCGTTTTGGTCTTCATGAAACGAAACACCCCAATATGCATCTAAAACACCTTTAATACTAGAAAAATGGCACAGCAGCTGCTCACACCCCATCCAACTTCACCACATTTGTTTCATCGACCCCAGCAAGCTCCCAATGCAATTACGCACCACCCACCAGAAAAAACGACCAAATGACGAAAACCCCGATAATCCGGCCGCTAGAAAGACCTCGGAGAATTGCTGATGCGTTGGACGTGGGAAGAACACGTGATCAGTTTTAGTAATGTGTATGGCCAAATGAGGGAATACAACTCCTTCACTCATGTATGGTTCCAGTGCAGACTAAGAAAAAAGCACTGCTGCAAAGCTCTGCAAAGTATTAAATTTCAACTACCAAAGCCACCCGTCCATGAATAGATATCCAGGAATGGATTAGCAGACCAGGCCATTTATAGATGTGCTATCGCGTAGTTACACTGAAAGCCTGTGACAGTATCAACCATCCGAGTTTGTCCTTGGCAAAATATCGCTGGGCCTGCGACCTTGATAGGCACAATCAGGCTAACACTTGGTCATCCTAGAATTGCCGATTTAGGAAATGGACCACCGAGCTCAAGCGCTCAAGCTAAGATGGCACTGTATGCAAACCCATTGTGTGTCGGACTGCAGAAGTGAATATTCGATATAATGAAGGACTCCAACTTGAACAATAGTATAAATACCAAGGCTTAGGCTACTCTGTTGGCCGCTTGTGGCCAGTTCACTATCGAGGCTCAGGCTTCTTACTATGCCTCGTCGCTCAAAATCCAAACCAAAGCCAAATTCCAAAGTCCATCCTAGTAATAAGAAATCTCGGTCTAGTAATCGTTCTGTCCGGTATGAAACCCCTCCTTCATCCCCAATACACTCAATCCCGATCTTGATTATGGTGAAGTATCGTTCAACCAGGAACTTCCGTTATCGTGTGCCAGAGATGAACCAGGCACAAATCCTATGCTGGAAAATTTCGTCTTTGTTCCCATACCACCTCCACCTCCACCTCCACCAACGAGGGGCAAAAGGTCCCGACGATCAAAAAGTCTCGAAAACCCGCAGCTAAGACCAACTCCTCGTCGACCTTTCAAGTGGTGACAAAGGAGAGAAAAAAACGCAGAAAGATTCAAGTTGAAAAGATTTCACGTGTCTTAAGGCCTAGAGCAGGCCAGCTTTTGGTCAAGCCGGAGGAGAAACTGCATGGCAGTACTACTGATCAATCTGCACTGCGACTCAACAAAGGCAACAAAAAAAAAGATGAGAGACCTTATTGGGAGGTTTCGTGGGCTAAGTGGACCCATGCCATCAGGGAACTTGAAACTATTCGTTTGATCAAGTAATGTCCAGATATAAAATTTAAATTTCACTGGAGAAGTTATATAAGAACAAATCGGTTAAATTAAATGTAAATAATACTAATGGTAAATAATGGATGTATGTGTTGAAGCTATATATGTACTAGTACACAAGGAATTCATCATTCCATAAATGATAATCGCATCATGTTATGGTCAGTTTTGGAGCTCCGCCTCAATCTCCTTGGTCAATCTAGCCATTTCCCCTGCCGCCTTCATTGCCTGTAATAATCCGACAGTTCTCTTGGGCCTGCTTTCCCACCCATCAGGTAATTGTTCTCCAACAAACCATTGCCGCAACGTATCAGTGCGAATCACCCTCCCTTCAGCATCCTGAAAAACTTCCCACATTAACCCACACTCCCCGAGTGAGATTTGCTCGTGAATTGGGTTGAGCTTCGGGTAAGCCGCACGCACATTCTCGGTGCGTATGCGTGCAATAGCTCTGAAATCCAACCCGCCTTTGGGATCTCCCTTGGAATCGCAAGCCGTCGAAGCTAGCTGGAGTAAACGCTGCGCACGGATGGGATCGGGGCGAATTGATGGTTTCCCATCGGGATGGACGAGACTACCATCATGTGCGATATTCCTCGATCCTCGATCAGAGAGCGACTTCAGGTCCAAAGTCAATGCTGGACGGCGGGGTATATAAGTGGCTAGTAGGCCATGACGCGAGTGAATTGATAGTTTGCCGCAGGTAAAGAAGCCGGCAAACGCCAAAATAAATGCCAATGTATATGAGATGTTGTATACCAGGACGAGAACATTGATTAACTGGAAAAAAGTGAAATCTTTTCCACTGCGCGGTCTGGATAACATTCAGTCGTCGAGCTCTTTTTTAGCCGTAGTAGATGACTCACAGATAACCATGGTTTGCGAGGGCATTTAAAGCGGGACAAGGAGAACGACTATCAGATGATTGTGGAGCAATGAAGTCGTGATTCTCAGACATTTCGAAAGTCGATTTCGATGAGGTTGTGAGGAGTATATGGGTATCGAGATGTAACAGATGATTTGGTGAATGAGAGAGCCATAAGTCCGAGCTTTTATGAGATTCTTCAGCCTAAACGTCACGGATGAAACTCGACCGGCAGACTGATTTAGTTTTGGTGACAGGAATGGAAGCTACTATGATAATGATTAGTGCCATCATTTTGTCATGCCAAGAGCGCCCATGGCGACTATATGTTATTAGTAACATAATAATACTAGACGAAACGAGGGAGCTTGAGAACTGACAGTTGGCCGATCTAAATCATTGACCCGTGATCAAACACGTGCTCTTATCACCTGGGTTGCTGGCAACATCGCTGAGCAGATTGCAGCATCTGAAGCACCAGACATCGCAACCCTCAACGAACAAGCCCAGAACATACGTTACGGCATCTCAAGATGACGACCTGGATTCCCCGTCATGATCTTGCTCTTCCCAACGAACTCCTCTACAGCATCATTTCATGGGTGCTCGTCAACAGTGTTCATTCCATCTGCGTATCAACAGGAGATGTAAGTTGGGACAAGAACGTGATGAATATCCTGTGCGATGTTTCCCCCGCCTTCAGAGGAATCGCAATGGAGATCGTATCCAAGGCTTTTGAAATTTCTAGAGCCACATATGATGATGAAGAGACTCGGAGGTGAGAAAATGCCGGTGAACTTCAGATCTACCATACTTCATCTGATCTCTGGACATTTTTTACAGATTATTTGCGACATTGCAACAAATATTCGAATACCTCCATCAGCTCGGTGTGAGGCTCAGAGATCCTTCTGAGTGGGGAACTGTCTCGTTCCAAGTAATGGATTGCTTGGTGTCGCCATACGTTTTCGCGTACGCCTTGTACCTCAGTTGTATATCTCTCCGTCGACATGCGGGTCGTTCGCCTCGTGATGTCTTTGAAGGTACCCACCAGGTCGTTCTTTCAGCCCTTGCACAATCAGAAAATCTGTGCAAACGTGTCTGGCCAATGGAGATGACGGATCTGATTCGTGATAAAATCCAAGATGAATTCCGTTATGCCCGTTCTGGTGAGTCCTCCGCATCAATATGTGGGCCAGAGACGTGTTTCCATTGAAAGATATCTCCCGTAGGACTTATTGTTGTGCAATCCTTCCACGAGTTAAATGAATATGTCGAATCAATGATCATTTTACATCCATCGCGAAAAAAGGACGGGACAGGACCCCTCGCAGTTTGTATCTCCGGTAGCCTGTAATCGGTTTATTGATCTTCGACATAGGCCGTTCGTTCTTTGATTCATAATTCGCTTTCCAAGTTTGAGGCAGTGTGTGGGGCATATTCTTGCCACGTTGCCGGCAGTACACCTTCGCCGGACCCTCGGATTTATGAAGTAGACTGTTTCTCCCACATTAGAATGGCCCTGACTTTGGTCTCTTAATTATAGCTTCCTGGCGTCCTTTCAGCGTTGAGAAAGGCCTATACGCTAACTTTCGAGGAAGATGAATATCATCTGCGCGAAAGGATCCAGAAGCTGGTCGATTTGTGGAAAGACGGATGCCCTTTCCTAAATAAAGGCGTCGACACTGGGCGCTCAAGAATCAATGAAATACCCTGATCTTCAATTTATTTTTCTTCCCTGGGTAGTTGGTGTGTTTCTTTTATTCCGCATTTGTAGTTCTGCCTCTATCTAGATCATGTCCCCTACGTGAAAAGAAATTTTCTTGGAAAAAACACAGCATGGGAGGAAAGAAGTTCGATCGGACATCTGGTATTAAGAAAAGGACCGCCTGAACGTCATCTGTCGATGACGCTTCTTTTCAATGATATCGGCTCTTATCGGGTATGGATTTTTTTAACTTCCTCGTCTGCAGATCGTCTGCTATATGACCCCCTACTTGCTCCAATCAGGCTTGTGGTTTTCCTTCGAAATACACAAAGTCATGAGTATAGAGGTCATACTTTGCAGATGCCAACTAAGCTGTTCACGGCGGATGGTCCTTGATCAGACTGAACCACGATCAACGACAACATTTAAATAACCCGACCCAAAGCTCGACGACTGTCGTATGTATTAAAATCCTCTTGTTTAGGTTCTGTTTGGCACTGTGGACCAGTGAGCCGTCGTTGGCCAGTACTTAATCATTGTACCATCGACGCATATGAAGTAGGTTCATGACCACTCAGGACGACTCCACGACTGTGGTTCTGTATGAGCTCAAGAGTCAGTTGCGACTTGTGTGCATGGCTGTACTTGAGATGCCACATGCTATGCCAGCTATGGGCGCACCTCTGATCGCAGACACCTATTCCACTATCGTCGTTCGGACCCCCTAGGCATCTTTCGCCGAAGATTCCCAAGATGCCGCGGCGAGCCTAATTACATACAAGTTTTCCCTAGCAAAGTAACCAAGAAGATGACGTTCCATGTTTTGGAGGATGACACTAATTTCACTGGCAAGTTCAGGGATCATCGCCCTTAATTTCGCCAACTGCCAGAAAAGTTGAGTTGCACTCTGCCCTGTGGTTGATAGCTTAGACAAATATAATGGATTATTTAATAAAAGGTAAGAAACATCTGAGGTAGTTATGGTCGGGTAAAAAATTTAACGCTAACTTCTGTGCAACTTCTGTGGCACTATGCCTTATGACCTGTTTCGGGTTGGTCTGCTTTTCCTTGTTTTGCACAGTGCCACTGGCACAAACAGACAGGCACAAGCCAGCAATAATGTCACGTGACTGAAAACGTACTACTGTTTTTTTTTTCGACCGAATTGGAATCTCCCGTACTCTTTCCCAACCACAACACCATGTCTGTCTCCATCTTCGCAAACGCTCTCCGTACTCAATCGAGACTTCGGGTGCTGACAGCCGCTCGTGTAGCACTCCCTGCTACAAGGAGTATCAGTTCGCTGGTTGCATTCAGGACAGCAGCACCCAAAAACGTGTCGCTTTCTGCGTCACGGTTGTTCACGACATCACAAGTAGCACGCTATGAATCGGATGGTGCCCCTAGAAATCCACCTAGCAGCACCATCTTCGTCGCAAACATCCCTTGGAGCGCTACAGAACAGGAGCTCTCGGAGGTCTTCACCGAGTTTGGTGAAGTCTTAGCTGTTAGAATCCGTGCGTTTTTTTTTTTGAATTTTTTTTTTCCGACCCAGTTTTTCTTAATGATATTTCTTCTAGACATGAACTCGGAGGGTCGTCCCCGCGGAATTGCCCATATTGATTTCGCCAGTCAGGACAGTGCTGTCGCTACTGTAGATTCGGCAGCGCAAGAGCCTATCCATTTCGCAGGCCGCGACTTGCGTATAGACTTTGCCGCTGGCATAAGGGAACGTCAACAGGCCGTAATCGAGCCGAGCGAGAAACTTTACTTCTCAGGTTTGGCAGGTGAAGAGTCTGACATTAGGACTGTATTCCAGCAATTCGGTGATTCTATCGTCGATATCCATCTGTGTATGTTTACCTTCTCCTACTCGCATATCAACTCACTCACATGGAGTAACGCTTAATAGTAAGGAACCCCCAGACCGGAGAACGCAACCCGTCTGGTTTCCTTAAATTTTCAAGCACGGAGGCTGCTACGGATGCGTTGGAGGCCCTTAACGGTACTCAGACCCCTGAGGGCGATACTCTGACCTTGTCCTATGCTCGTCCCAGGAGAGCCCAATCTTTTGGCAATTCCGGCAATTCCAGCCAGGGTTCTCCAGGATCTTACAATGGACAACGCATTCGCAAATCGTCGCCGCGTTGGAACAATGGACGCTAGTGTCCCCTTCTGGTATCATCACAAAATCCTCCACGCTTCTTTCCCCCCTTCCGTTGCTCTCTCTATTGATTTATTTATTCGTCACTTCCTACCACTCACCATATAAACATCTTCGGTTTGGGAGGCTTCACAAAAAGGAGATAAATCAACCACTTGTATAGAGTGTACTCCAAGTTACTAATTTACCCATACATAAATAATGCCAACCATTGACCGAAATTTCAATGAAAACCGTCAGTCGCTAAGGGCAGCAAGGTAACTCTACGGGGAACAAGAACATTTTAGGATGCTGGCTTTGAAGTTGTATATATATCTCTTACCTCTCGTTCCTCCAGGAATTCAAGATAGGTCAAGACCATAGCAATCCAAAAACTTGTGTCTACGCCCAGTAATCGTTCCTCTGCTCTATCAACTTCAATTAAACCAGTCAAGGAACGAACTGTTAACAACGGTGTACGATCGTGGAAGACCAATAATGGTGGATGCAAGGGTAACGGAACGTTGTCTGTTGAGGTTGCGTCTGGTCCCAGCGCCACAGTGGATACGTACGGGGGTGGAGAAGAAAGAGGACTGGGAGTCAGTAATCGAGATAAGGTGAATGAATTGGAATGTGACGGTTGATGGCTCTTCAAGATAGAAAGTGCACGGGTGAAGAAAGAGGCATTTGCTGGTTGATGCGTCGGTTGTATGGAGGAAGGAGCCAACACAAATTGAGTAATTTGTGTTGGGATTGGTTTCAAGGAACTTCGAAGGGAGGTGGAGGCAAAACTACTAGATGAAGATCTTTCACCAATAGTTGGAGTAGGTGGGTAAGAGTGAATGCTAGCTGGACTTGATATATCGGCTTCGACTTCGTCGTCGTCATGGATCGTGAATGGTGTTGGTTCTTCTTCTCCAAGTTGAGCAGCAGCCCCTGGGATATTGGTACGAGAACTGAATGACATTGAGGCCTCAGTATGATATTGTGCCGTCTGAGGAACTGGTACTAATGGAATAAAAACCCCAGGTGGGAACCCAGGCGAGCGGATTCGAATGTACCATCCGCGTTTAGGTCGATGAATTGTCCAGCAGATTGTATTTGTTGGATTATGCTAATATGATGATCCTCAGCGCCTCAAGAATCAAACGGTGGTAATACAATGCACTTACAACAAGGTTTTCGATGATCTCATCTTCTCCAAGGAATCTTTCCTTCGACAAGTAGTAGTAAGCGTTGATATTGAACAAATAAATTGCTCCGAAATGAACCTTGTACCAAATAACTTTCTCTGAACCTTCTTCAGAGACGTTCACTCTCATATCTTGGAGAACATCCGAGCTTATTATCAATAGAACAAGGTAATTTTAACATAGGTTGAGTTCAGCAGAGTAAGATGCAACCTCACGATTTAACAGCATAACGGGCTGTTCTTGAATTCGAAGGTTCAGCCTGAGTTCCAACTCCAGAAGAAGGATGATGCATTTCTTGCTTTCAGTTCGGAGCGTTGGGGAAACTAATAAGATTGATTGATCATGGGTGTCAGTGGTAAACAAGCGCGGACCGGCAACTAAAATCCGACAAGTCATGAAATATCTAGGCATCAATAAGAAAAGTAACGATGATTCGTTCCTGCATTGGTAGACTCTAGAGTATATAGAATATATATCCCAAGGTGGTATAATGTGACGAATGAAGATGACAACATTGGTGGGTCAAATAACGGTAAGAGTAGTAGTTGTAGAAGGGGAATGATTAGCGTTGAAGCCGGATGTACTCGTGCAAGATCGTAAATCTAAGATTCTAGCTGATGAGTTTAGGATATGAAGGGGATGATCAGTAAGGTTGATGAGGAAAGAACATGGTCCAGGGCGGCCTTTTTTTCTGAAGTTTGGGGTACCCAAAGAATAACATTAGAGAGCCTTGGCCTTGGCTTTTTGGGCGCGCTTGCTGTAGATCATGTCTGTGAAAGGTCTAGACGAAAGTTAGAGTGATTTAAGAATAGATTTGAAAAAAAAACTGACCCTTCGAAACGCAGTGCAATGAGGTAAACAATGTACACGTAGAACGTGATAAACAAGCCAGCAGGTCTTTCATACCTATTGATGAGCAGTAAAGTCAGCGACAGTGCTTCAAGTTTCTTTGTTCGTTGAACTACGAGGTGAAGAGACGCTTACCAGAGCGCTGTAGCAGCAAAACACATGGTACTACCCACGTACATTGGATCCCGCAGGACATTGAAAGGGAACCTAATGAAAGGAGAATTGAAAAGATCAAAACCTTGCCTTAACAAAAGAGTAGCTGAACGTACCCTTCAACGCGATGGTCCATTAAAATTCCAAAGTAGTCACCAAGGAATGTGCCAGTCACACCCAGTGCCCATGTAGACGTAATCACGAATACTTGACCAATAATAAACAGAGCAGCAGAGACAATGACTCTGTATTCTTCAGGAAGCAAGGCCTTTTGTGGCTGGTCGAACAGTGCAAGGTGATATCTAGGTTCCATTATAAACATTAGGAGAGAAAGGAAATTGATAGCAAAAATAATTGAAACACGTACAGCTGGTCTCTCATAATTCCACAACAAAAAATCATCACAGCAAGAAAGTAGCACCCGTATCTCGCATTGCCTCCAAAGATACGCGTGATAGTTTTGTTTCTGTATTCTGTTACATTCAAACATTAAGCAAAATTGGACCAGCAAAAAAAAAAAAAGTGACACGTGCCGTTACGAGCAACAATGTTCCATGCTGTGGGGTTGAACAAAATGGCCAATAGAGAAATGTGTAGGGAAGTTTTGTTGACATCGACCAGAGAATGGAAATGGGCAAGGAGAATCTCAACATTCTTGGAATCCATCGTAAGTCGTAAATGTAAAAGCTGAAGAGAAAGAATGGATTATATAATCTATGAATCATGATCTCGAGACGTCAACTGGGGCGGCAAGCGCCTTTCTGCAAGGAACTGCGTTTTCGCTTCCATAAACAAGCGCCGGATATTGATGTCGCCTATCTCAAAGTCATTATATCTATTTATATGCATCCAAACATTCAAAGTCAAGAGATTTGAGGAGAAGTTTACACTGTGGCAGTGCAACTTACGCGACCAAGGTCATGTGATTAGAGTCTTCGGAGTTCGAACCTTGATTTTTGGAACTGTACACACCTGGTACTCTGGAAAAAAATTGTACTCTCGACACCTACAACCATGGCTCCAACAAAACAATCCAAAGCCGCCAAATCCGCCGAGTCTATCTCTTCCAGACTCGCGCTTGTAGTTAAGTCAGGAAAATACACTCTTGGGTACAAGTCTGCCCTGAAGCAAATGCGAAGCGGCAAAGGTGAGCAATCTTTTCAAACTCGTCTCTTGGGGACTGGAGCATATATGGCTGAGAAGGTCCCTTCACTAATTTCTTTCCATAGCCAGACTTGTGCTCATTGCGGGCAACTGTCCTCCCCTTCGCAAGTCTGAGCTAGAATATTATGCCATGCTCTCAAAAACAACCGTGCATCATTTTGCCGGTACCAACGTCGCTCTGGGGACCGCTGCCGGAAAGCTCTTCCGTGTTGGGTATGTGCTCTTGCTCTGCATTTTCACCCTCTATCGGAGTTGACAGTGGTGGTGATCTTCTAGTGTTATGACCGTTAGCGACCAGGGTGATTCAGATCTACTGAACTTCGCTGAGGGTACCACGGCATAAGACAAGTTGTCTGTAGAATATTGTATCAATGTTCATATCCAGGATGCCTCACAAATTAGATCAACTTTTGGGTTCATAAATCCGGATAGGCCATCCGGTAGCGATGGATGATAAGAACCAGAGCCCCAATCTCTCGTGCATGCGCCTGGTCTGCGGCAGACGCCTTTGCAGTGGCTTTCTTCATTCTGCTCTTGGTCACTAAGTTTCTTTCGCTGATACAAGGACGGCAGCGATATCCGTCACGCCCTCTGAGAGAATCTCAATGATGTCATCCATGACGGTTTGGTTTGAGCGCAAGAGATGGATAAGGTTGTCCTGAACAACGGTGGCAACCGATCCACGAGCTGCTGTGGACGATGAAACCCTTGTAAATGGTACGATATCGGTTTCATCGCCCCTAAAAATGACATAAGTTTCCTGAGGTTTCCAAGTGCCGAAGTTTCACTGTTTTGGAGAGACTTTTGGGTTTTTGAGTCAAGACCCCTGATGGCTGGACTAAGTGGCTAGTACCGCCCAAATTTGGAAAAAGTACTAGAGCATATAGGGATTGTAATGTGGACCCACGAAAACCATATGGGGAACATCAATCAAAAATAAGTTTGTGGTCATCTAATTAGGACAACAAGAATTTATCTAATTTAATGAAAATCCACCAAATCAATAGTAAGTATGTATACTTAGAGTCTCTTCAAAGCCTTCTTCCTCTTCTCTGCACCTGTCACAGCTGATCCAGTGGCTGACCTTTTAACGGCCTTGTTACCTGACACTCCTCCCACTCCAGCCGTAGAGGGCATTCCCATGCCCATTCTAGGCTTTCCGCCGTTCCCAACATTTGCGTCAGCAGTCCCAAGTGGAGATGGCGAAGGATGACGCTCTTTCTGAGACACGCTGACGTTCAAACCTTCTTTTTCCGAAGAAAGAGACGACTTGAGAGACACTGGGGGTCCAGGTGAAGCAGATTTGCGAGTGACGACAGGCATTGTAAAAGGCGTCGTCGGTACTGCTTTAGAAGATATAGATGTCGGTAGGGAAGATGATGTGCTTGCGGCAGTAGGTGAATTCAAGACTTTTGACGTGGATGCCACAGGTGAATCAGTCAACTCGGGTGAAGGCGCAGCAGAGTTTGTCGATGTTTCGTCGTCTTTACTTGAAGAAACTACAGCAGGCTCTTCTTCAGGCGGAGATGGTGTATTGAATTCCGCGGGTTTGATACGAGGTGTGGCATGGACGCTGGTGATAAGCTTGGCTCTATCGCAGTACGATGAGTAGTTTTCCAACAACAACTTTCCGGCCTCTTCATCCAAGGCTGACTCGGGATTCGGGTAGATGAGGAGACATTTGACGGTGACCAGAATATGCCCGATGCCATAAGTTGATTTCCAGTCTTTCTTGAGCGTGTTCACACAGATCTCACCGTTGGCTCCCACATTTGGATGAAAGATCTTGGTGGCAAACCAACCTAAAAAAAAAGATTAGCGACGGTCAGCTTGGAACTTGGCGGTAGGATGTCAAAAATCAAGAGATGTACATTTCGGTGGAGCTGCAGGAAATTCTTCGGTAAATTTGAACTTGACTCTGAAATATCCACCCGCGTAGGGTGTACCCTCTTTGATGGTACAAAAAACATGTTAAGTCTCCTTATTAGCGTTAAGCGAGTAGAAACGCACCAGGACCCTCGATGATGCCAGTGACATCTAGCATATCTTCATCACTGGTTTGGGCGCGGATTCCCTCGGGTGGGTTCTTTTCCAGGTCGCTAAGTTCGCGCATGACGCGGCGCATCACAGCAGGTGAGACAGTCTACATGCGTGGTATTCAGCGCGAATCCCAAACTATATCGTTCACACGCACCATTTTTCTTTACGATACAGATATAAGTCGAGGATCTGGAGAGGCAACCGTGTTGGTTCGACTTGGTCGGAGAGGGTCAATGGGCGGACTTTGAAATGTGATTCCGATCAACAACAACACATCACGTGGTTAAGGAATATAAAGTCCGACTCCGTTCCGTCCGACTTGAGTGCGGCAAGGTGCGGCAGCCTACAGATACTAGTAGTATTTCTCACAGACTCGTTTCTCTGATTCACATCGTAGTGACACGTTCGTTTTCTTGGGCAGTTCAATATCACAGGCTACTTATCCAATTGTTCAGGAAAGGAGCCTTATTTTCTGGACCTTGTGCATTTGTGCACTGATTACACCGCTGCGATACTACTTACTTGACAAACTTCTTTTGAATGGACCTTGCACTTGAAGGAGTCCATGTTTTGGTTACGGGTACGTTTGCTTGCAATTCTTCCCAGTTTTTAAATCCCTTGTCAAAATCCACTAAATACAAATATGCGTATAGGTGCGAGTGGAGGAATCGGCTTAGAGACAGTTCGACTTTTCGTCGGTCGGTTTGCATCGACAGCGAGGGGAAGATTTCACATCTAATAGTAAAAAACCAAATGTTTTTTTTCAATAGAGCAAGGAGCCATAGTAACAGCTCACTACAACTCCAACTCCAAATCTCTCCAGCCGCTTCTCGAGAACTTCGGCTCCAGAATACAGGCAATCCAAGCTGATCTCCGGGTTGAAGAAGATGTCATTAAGCTCTTCTCATCTGCCCAACACACTTTCGGATCCGTACAGATTATCATAATTAACCACGCTATAGCGGTTGTTAAAGATGATTATCTGTGGGAAATGTCACTGGATCGCTGGAGAACGACCATCGACACTAACCTTACTTCCTCGTTCCTTGTAAGTCGGGAATATTTGAAGCAATTGAAGACTGCCTCCTCGGACTCGAAAGAGAAGGCCGCTATCATCTTCATTGGAAGTACGGCAGGAAAATATGGTCAATATACCCTCATAACCTCATCTCCCCTGATCCCTGGCTGCTCTAGTCCTGACTAATTCGTTCATCTTTCATTAGGTGAAGCTGGACACGCCGATTATGCAGCTTCCAAAAGTGGTACGAATAACTCGCACATTGCTATGGGTGTAATTTAATTCAAATATAAACCGTCTTTTCTAGCCATGATGTACGGTTTGACAATGTCACTCAAGAACGAAATTGTAAAGATCGCACCAAAAGGCAGAGTCAATTCTATCGGCCCAGGTTGGGTCAGAACAGTTTAGTGTTTCTCCAACATCGCTATAAGCATTGCCAGATCTTACTTTGAAATAACCTTACTTTTCACTAGCCAATGGCGACGGAATCCCTCAACAATCCAGATGTCGTTTACAGTGCTCTAGCTACGTAAGCTCGTTTGTTTGTTGGGATTAGAAATTTTTTCGTTGAGGTTTCTTTCGGTAGCACACCTTTGAAGAAAATTGCAGTCCCATATGATATAGCGACTCAAATCGTTATCTTGTCATCCAACAAAGTGTCAGGTCATGTCACTGGTCAGGTCCTTATGGTTGAAGGAGGAATGGAAGGTTGGTGCGACCTGAAGGACCCTTGGAAATAGCTGAACCTTCTTTCAGGTCGTTTGTTGAACAAACCTAGTGATCTTGAGAGTTGAACGTATGGATACTGAAGAAGGCAATCGCATAAAAGATAGTGATACATATATGTAAAGCAAAACCCAAGAAATCAATCACGACTACGCAGACCAGATTTAAATAGGCAAATGTCCTTTCAATCGCGCATCCCTACTGCTCGCGCCAACAGTGACACCGATTTGACCTTGAGGCTTCGTCCATCCTTGCTTCACTACATCCCAAATCGACAAATCATATCGTGAAAGAGTGATACTAACACTCTTTTTGTCACCTGGTGACACTTCCGTGTTGGTGAACCCTTTCAGAACAGATGGAGGTTCACCAGCAGAAGCAGGGAAATTCACGTAAACTTGTGGGATCTATATCAAATAAATGAATATATAAATTCAAGAGGTCAGCCTGTTGGTTTACCTCTCCCCCGAATACCGAACCAGAATTTTGGACAGTGAAGGACACTTTGAATGCTGGTCTGTGCAGCCTGGTCGGAATTCTTCAGTGATCTTGGCAAGTGCTGAATCGTCAAAAATGTACACACCAGAAGGCTCTGGAAGATCCCTCAGCAATTGGAGTAGCGTCTCCTTTCTCCCAAGCAGACACCAAAGCCGCATCGGCAGGGTCATCCCCTGCGCTAATGGCTTGAATTGAAAGGTCGCTATACTTGAAAGTGGTGTAACTCAATCCGAAACCGAATTCGAAACGAGGGGTGATATTTTTCTGTGGGGGTAACAAGATTAGTGTGGGCGTAAGAATAATCAAAGAAACTCAAAAACTGACGGCATCAAAGTGTCTATAATCAATATTCAACCTATCAATTAGGCGTCAGTAAAACCTTATCCCTCATCCAAGCCAAAAAGACGATACTCACCCTTCAGTATATGGAATGCTCAATATATCATCCGGCCCTCCACCAGTAGTCAATCGAGTAGGATAATCCGAAGGACTCTTCGCGATGGTATACGGCAATCTCCCAGATGGATTCCAAGCACCATACAAAATATCCGTCAACGCGTTACCAGCTTCTTGCCCCGGTAAACCAGCCCATACCACCTGTTTTGAGGTTAAAAATAATGTAAACAGGTAAGGAGGAAGATAAGACACGGACAGCAGAGACATTGGGATGGTCAATCCAGGGTTCAATGATCAAGGGCCCTACACTGTTCACGATGACAATTGTATTATTGTTTTGAGCTGCCACAGCGAGTACGAGATCATCGCCTCCATGCCAGGCAGTAAGATTTTTGCTGAAAAAAAGAAGTTTTAAACTATGAGTCCTCAATTTCTCAAAGGCATGACGCACCGATCCCCTTCATTTCCATCAACAACGAAGAATTCTCCACTATCCGAGATCAAAAATACGAGTGCCGCTGATCGCTTGACAGCCATATTCCCAGCTCGTGGCAGATCAAAGTCGTCCAAAAGATAAGTAATACTGGTATGGAACTCTCGTGCTTTGGCTTGTATGGCATCCAATGGCTAAGGATAAGTCGCTTTATAGGACGTCTCGCATAGGCAAAACAATACGGAAAACGCACAGTCACGAGATATGTAAAATTGGCTGTTCCTGAACCCCATCCCATGGCAAGAACCCCATCCGAACCTACCTAAAGGTAGAGAGAAACGTTGAATGGTTGGAACACAGCCTGAAGATGTGGACGAACTTGATAGGCAAACTCATTCGGGCCTGCTTTCCCAGGACCCGCACCACCACCTATCAAGGTAATTGTTCTGTCCTTCTTCCCCAAAGGCAATGCACCATGTTGATTTTTCAGCAATACGGCACTTGCCGCACCCAACGTCCTGACAAAAGCACCATGGTCAGCCTGAACGTCAATGTGTTCATTGGTGGCATCGTCGTCAGGGAAAAATGAATTAAAGTTGGTTGAAGGGTATGAAGGGGCGTCTTGACCGAGAATGAACCATGCAGCAAGGATACGATGGGCTATAATAGAAGGTTAGAGGGACAGATCGATGGGTTTATGGAAATAACACACCCATATCGTCAACTCTAGATTCCGGAATGGTCCCATTGTTGACGTATGCAGTGAGATTGCCGCCGAAGTAGGAAGTTTGAGACCCGAAGAAGATATCACCAGGCATCGTCATCTATCAAGAAACATGAGCGAACGATGGATTGTGCTAGGTCTGGGAGTAGAATAAGGGAAACTTACATCTAGACCGGTCACAGCAGATATTGTCGAATGTTGTCTATGGCACAAGGAGTCGAGGGAAATTGCTCAGGCTTCCGACTTTCTTATTGATTCGAGTTACTCACGCAGACCAATCAGACATAATGACTGTACAATATAGGACGTCAGTATGTAACTCTTAAAAAGCAGAGGTATACTCACATCCTTGGAAGCCAAATTCCCGTTTGATAATGTCGTTCAAGACCTTATCATTTTCGCATGCATAGGTTCCATTGATTAGATCTACAAGAAAGTATGTTAGCAAGGTCGGAACGAAGGAAGAACGCATCATAAGAGCGACAAAAAGAGAAAAAGAACTTGTCAGAGAGGACACACGACGTACTGTAACTGCACATTATGCTACCAACACCAGCCATGATACTCTTCAAGAAAGGCTGTGCATATATTTCATGCAAAGTCCGATCGTCGATGTCCGAACTCGATTGATTGCGCTTATGCTCCTGTTCACTGTACAAACCAATACAAAAAACGACATCAGCAAACTTACATAAGGACTGAAGCGGAAATTACACTGACTTGCCAATCAAATGTTTAGCGCATGCCATGACACCACCCTGTTGCATGCCCAAGATGGTTTCATAGGCCGCCTCGCCAGTTAAAAATGGATCAGCGCCGAATCCTTCCCAGTTCCTGCCTGCTTGTGCCACTCGACCCATGTTCATCATTGGGCCGAGGGCAACATTGACACCTTTTCCACGATGTTCTTGGCCAAGGAAGAGACCTCGTGAACGTATAAGGCCCCGATTGAAGGAAGCAGCTGCGTTAATGCCTGCTGGGAAAGCAGTTACGAAGTCAGCTGTGCGGACGCCGAGAGGTGAATCCTGTAATCAAGGTAAGTATGTCGAAATGACTTGAAGAAAATGCAGAGAAGTATACATCAAGACATAATCCTGGCCAACCACGACCTTGAGTGGGCATTATTGACGCTATGTTACCCTATTGTGAAAATAGTATAAAAATACATTCAAGTTGCAAGAAGTAAAGCAATGAATGTACTACGTACAACGCATCGACCAGCCAACCGTCCCACTCCAGTAGCAATGCTCACTTTTTCATCCAAAGTCAAACCAGTAATCTGACCAGTGATGAAGTGTTAGCCAAATGGTAAACATATATTGGTCAGCAAAAGAGGTTATCGACATCTCTGGTCGCTTGGCATATGAATGGGTTCCATGATAACCCCGGGAGACGCACAAGACTTGCGCTAAATGTGTCAAAGTGTTATGAACAAGCCACATTTCGTTTACGATTAATCAAGGGGACCAAGGATTTATACGTCCGGATTACCGCGCAACACGTGACCACCATCATCAGAACAAACAAGGTTCACCTTTTCCTTTGCTTTAGCATGTGCCGCTGCCCACGCGGGTCCGAAATCAGGAAGATCAGAAGAGCCTACCTATGAACGATGATCAGAACGCGTCAGCCTTAAGTAATAGAGGTCGCAATGCCACGTGTGACTCACAGACGGGGGTCGACTAGGGTCGACAGCTGGGTAATTTGGGGCTATAGGAGTATCTGACGGTACTGAGAAGGGAGAGAAAGAGGCTGGGGATACTGGGATGATTGATTGAGGTTGTGTGGAGGGACCCTATTAGACTGCAGTTAGGGATATATTTACTGGGAGAGAGCTTGCTACTACTGTAGATGATGGAGCTGCCGAGACGGAGGTTGCCGATGCATTTACTAGTAAGGAGCTTAGAAATGTAGGGGCAGAGGTAGGTATAGTTATACTGAGGCTGGTTATTGGGGTCGGCTCGGGGAACGAGATGCTGATGCTTGCGCCGTCGACAGCGAGGAAAAAGGGTAGGAAGGCTACCCATTGCTGTAAGGTAATCCGAGTGCGCATGGTAGCAAGAGAACGAATTGGGGCATCGCAAACGTTATTTGTTAGGTTTAAAAAGGTAAGGAAGAAAGAGGTGAGCAGATTTGGTACTCAACGATTCCGATTCTTCATCGTCACGTGGTCACTTATCATTTCATTCCTTTTTTTCTCCTGATCACTCCTTCATTCCACTCGTTTCCAGGCTGGTAATCAGCATTTATTTATTTTATTCAATCTGCCTTATTTGTTTTGTCTTTTCTTTAACATATTTGAGTTATCTCAGCTGTCTACTTTCTCGTTATAAATACAGTTGAAGCAAAGCCATCAAAAATATTGTCCAATTTTAGAGATTTGTAAGTAGCAAAGGCCCGAAAACTTTGAATGACTAAATGAACATGACTATACCCTTTGCTTCCTGGATTTTTTTAAAAAAAAAAAAAAAGATTGCTTGGGACTATTCTGTAGCTATCTAAATTCTGATTCAAAATGTGCAAACTTTGTACCTTTTGTATCAACTCCAAAATTGGGCATATTCCAAACGTCACCACCTTCTATATAAGTTAATTGAATTAAAATTAACTTATATAGAAGGTGGTGACATTATTTTTACAGGGGTTTGGGTATGTCACGTGACTGAAATCGGAACGTTCAACAGGGCTATATAACCTTCCAACTTGTTATGCCAAAGAGAAGTAAAATGATCCGAGCACGCTAAACTGCAACGTGCCTGGTAATGTCAAAATTTACATATTGTCGCTGATCCAATATAGGAGAGGGGGACGCAACGCCCGTCAAGGCTGAATAAGTATATCGGTCTCCACCCCGAGGCGATGGACATGGAAATCATGGATAATCCTATAATCCTGATCCATTATCCTTACCGGACCACGACCATATATATAGGATGACAGGGTCAAGGTAGAGAAAATCCGAATTTATTTCGAGAGGTTTTCTGGGAAAAGAGGTCAGTTTTGAGTGTCGTACATTGCGGCCAAATTATATGGGATATGGGATATGGGATATAACGGACTTGTGGGCTATGGTATCCCTACCCTACCAAGTCAGCTGGCACAAGGGGATAAAAGGAGTTTTATGGGTTGTGAATGGGTTTATATGTAAGGGGGGGTTCGGCTATATCATGTACTTCAATCTTATTTCATACTTGGGATTGGCGAGTTCTCTCTGGTCACTAGTCACTGGATGACTTCCCGTAGGAAACTGAAATTTCAAACTGGTATCAAATTCCAGCTTAAATTAGATAGCTTAGATTTAGAATCATTTGAAACCCAGTCTGCATCCTGTGGACGTGAAAATTCCAGATTCGTTTTCGTATCAGATTGTGTTTGGCCGTACAATAATATATATTTTATGGACCAATAAGGTATATAAAAAAGATAAAAGGAAAGTAATCGCATGAAGGAGTGTGATGCGTATCTGGTATATATAAAGTAAAAACCCAGGAAATCAATCAGTAGACACGAGTATGCAGACCAGATTTAAATAGGTAAATGTCCTGTCAACCGCGCATCCCTACTACTCGCACCAACAGTGATACCGATTTGACCTTGAGGCTTGGTCCACCCTTGCTTCACTACATCCCAAATCGACAAATCATATCGTGAAAGAGTGATACTAACACTCTTTTTGTCACCTGGTGACACTTCCGTGTTGGTGAACCCTTTCAGAACAGATGGAGGTTCACCAGCAGAAGCAGGGAAATTCACGTAAACTTGTGGAATCTATATTGAATAAATGAATTGTGAATATATAAATTCAAGGGGTCAGTCAACGTGTTGGCTTACCTCTCCGCCGAATACCGAACCAGAATTTTGGACAGTGAAGGACACTTTGAATGCTGGTCTGTGCAGCCTGATGATTGGAACATATCTTCACTGATCTTCGCAAGTACTGAATCATAAAAAATGTACACACCAGAAGGCTCTGGAAGATCCCTCAGCAATTGGAGTAGCGTCTCCTTTCTCCCAAGCAGACACCAAAGCCGCATCGGCAGGGTCATCCCCTGCGCTAATGGCTTGAATTGAAAGGTCGCTATACTTGAAAGTGGTGTAACTCAATCCGAAACCGAATTCGAAACGAGGGGCGATATTTTTCTGCGGGGGAAAAGATAACAAGATTAGTCTGGGCGTAAGAATAATGAAAGAAACGAAAAAACTCACGGCATCAAAGTGTCTGTAATCAATATTCAACCTATCAATTAGGCGTCAGTACAACCTTATCCCTCATCTGAGTCAAAAAGACAATACTCACCCTTCAGTATATGGGATGCTCAATATATCATCCGGCCCTCCACCGGTAATCAATTGCGTAGGATAATCCGAAGGACTCTTCGCGATGGTATACGGCAATCTCCCAGATGGATTCCAAGCACCATACAAAATATCCGTCAACGCGTTACCAGCTTCTTGCCCCGGTAAACCAGCCCATACCACCTGTTTTGAGGTTAAAAATAATGTAAACAGGTAAGGAGGAAGATAAGACACGGACAGCAGAGACATTGGGATGGTCAATCCAGGGTTCAATGATCAAGGGCCCTACACTGTTCACGATGACAATTGTATTATTGTTTTGAGCTGCCACAGCGAGTACGAGATCATCGCCTCCATGCCAGGCAGTAAGATTTTTGCTGAAAAAAAGAAGTTTTAAACTATGAGTCCTCAATTTCTCAAAGGCATGACGCACCGATCCCCTTCATTTCCATCAACAACGAAGAATTCTCCACTATCCGAGATCAAAAATACGAGTGCCGCTGATCGCTTGACAGCCATATTCCCAGCTCGTGGAAGATCAAAGTCGTCCAAAAGGTAACTAATGCTGGTATGGAACTCTCGTGCTTTGGCTTGGATAGCATCCAATGGCTAAGGATAAGTCGCGTTATAGGACGTCTCGCATAGACACAACAATAAGGAAGGCGCACAGTCACGAGGTATGTAAAATCGGCTGTTCCTGAACCCCATCCCATAGCAAGAACGCCATCCGAACCTGCCTAAAGGTAGAAAGAGACGTTAATTGGTTGGAACACACACTTAAAATGTCGACGAACTTGAAAGGCAAACTCATTCGGGCCTGCTCTCCCAGGACCCGCACCACTACCTATCAAGGTAATTGTTCTGTCCTTCTTCCCTAAAGGCAATGCACCATGCTTATTTTTCAGCAATACAGCACTTGCTGCACCCAACGTCCTGACAAAAGCACCATGATCAGCCTGAACATCAATGTGTTCATTGGTGGAATCATCATCAGGGAAAATTGAATTAAAGTTGGTTGAAGGGTATGAAGGAGCGTCTTGACCAAGAAGGAACCATGCAGCAAGGATACGACTGGCTTCAATAGAAGGTTAGAAAGACAGATTGATGGATTTAAGAAAGGGAAATGACATACCCATATCGTCAACTCTAGATTCCGGAATGGTCCCGTTGTTGACGTATGCAGTGAGATTGCCGCCGAAGTAGGAGGTTTGAGACCCGAAGAAGATATCACCAGGCATCGTCATCTATTTATCAAGAAATATAACACAAAGTGAGCGAACGATGGATTGTATTAGGACTGGGACTGCAACTTACATCTAGACCAGTCACAGCAGATATTGTCGAATGTTGTCTATGGCACATGGAGTCAGGGGAAATTGCTCAGGCTTCCAACTTTTCTTATTGAATTCGAGTTACTCACGCAGACCAATCAGACATGATGACTGTACAATGTAGGACGTCAGCAGGTAACTCTTAAAAAGCAGGGGTATACTCACATCCTTGGAAGCCAAATTCCCATTTGATAATGTCGTTCATCACCTTATCATTTTCGCATGCATAGGTTCCATTGAGTAGATCTGCAGGAAAGTGTGTTAGCCAAGTCGGAACGAAGGAAGAAAGCATCACAAAAGAGAGGAACAACTTGTCAGAGAGGAACAGACAACGTACTGTAACTGCACATTATGCTACCAACACCAGCCATAATACTCTTCAAGAAAGGCTGCGCATATATTTCATGCAAAGTCCGATCGTCGATGTCCGAACTCGATTGGGTGCGCTTATGCTCCTGTTCACTGTACAAACCAATACAAAAAACGACATCAGCAAACTTACATAAGGACTGAAGCGGAAACTACACTGACTTGCCAATCAAATGTTTAGCGCATGCCATAACACCACCCTGTTGCATGCCCAAGATGGTTTCATAGGCTGCCTCGCCAGTTAAAAATGGGTCAGCGCCGAATCC
>MU130359.1:75658-208264 GCA_015039465.1 Phlegmacium glaucopus
GGTCGGCTCGGGGAACGAGATGCTGATGCTTGCGCCGTCGACAGCGAGGAAAAAGGTTAGGAAGGCTACCCATTGCTGTAAGGTAATCCGAGTGCGCATGGTAGCAGGAGAACGAATTGGGGCATCGCAAACGTTATTTGTTAGGTTTAAAAAGGTAAGGAAGAAAGAGGTGAGCAGATTTGGTACTCAACGATTCCGATTCTTCATCGTCACATGGTCACTTATCATTTGATTCCTTTTTTTCTCTTGATCACTCCTTCATTCCGCTCGTTTCCAGGCTGGTAATCAGCATTTATTTATTTTGTTCAATCTGCCTTATTTGTTTTGTCCTTTTCTTTAACATATGTCATATTTGAAGTATCCTAGATGTCTACTTTCTCGTTATAAATTGGTTATAAATAGAGTTGAAGCAAAGCCATCAAAAATCTTGTCTGATTTTGGAGATTTATCAGTAGCAAAGGCCCGAAAACTTTGAATGACTAAATCAACTTGACTATAGCCTTTTATTCCCGGATTTTGAAAAAAAAAACAAACACAAGGGCCTCATCCACTGCTTGGGACTAATCTGTAGCTATCTAAATTCTGATTCAAAATGTGCAAAAATTTTACCTTGTGTATCAACTCCAAAATTGCCTCTTTGCAAAACGTCACCACCTTCTATATAAGTTAATTTTAATTCAATTAACTTATATAGAAGGTAGTGAATTGCAGGGGTGACTGAAATTAGAACATTCAACCGTCTTCAACAGGGCAATATTGACCTTCACTTGTTATGCCAAAGAGAAGTAAAACGATTCGAGCACGCTCGTGCCTGAGAAACCAGGGTTTGCACTCGGGCTTTGTCAAAATTTACATATTGTCGCTGATCCAGTACAGGAAGGACGCAACGCCCGTCAAGGCTGAATAAGTTATATCGGTCCACCCCGATGGACATGGAAATCATGGATAATCCTATCCATTATCCTTACCGCGCCATGAAAAATATTCCATATATAGGATGACAGGGTCAAGGTAGAGAAAATCCGAATTTATTCCGAGAGGTTTTCTGGGAAAAGAGGTCGGTTTTGAGCGTCGTACATTGCGGCCAAGATATATGGGTACGGGCTATGGGATATAAGGGCTATGGTATCCCTACCAAGTCAGCTGGCACTAGGGGATAAAAGGAGTTTTATGGGTTGTGAATGGGTTTATATGTACTTCAATCTTATTTCATACTTGGGATCGGCGAGTTCTCTCTGGTCACTCGTCACTGGCCGTACAATAATATATATTTTATGGACCAATAAGGTATATATAAAAGATAAAAGGAAAGCAATCGCATGAAGGAGTGTGATGCGTATCTGGTATATATAAAGTAAAAACCCAGGAAATCAATCAGTAGACACGAGTATGCAGACCAGATTTAAATAGGTAGATGTCCTGTCAACCGCGCATCCCTACTGCTCGCGCCAACAGTGATACCGATTTGACCTTGAGGCTTGGTCCACCCTTGCTTCACTACATCCCAAATCGACAAATCATATCTTGAAAGAGTGATACTAACACCCTTTTTGTCACCTGGTGACACTTCCGTGTTGGTGAACCCTTTCAGAACAGATGGAGGTTCACCAGCAGAAGCAGGGAAATTCACGTAAACTTGTGGGATCTATATCAAATAAATGAATATATAAATTCAAGAGGTCAGCCTGTTGGTTTACCTCTCCCCCGAATACCGAACCAGAATTTTGGACAGTGAAGGACACTTTGAATGCTGGTCTGTGCAGCCTGGTCGGAATTCTTCAGTGATCTTGGCAAGTGCTGAATCGTCAAAAATGTACACACCAGAAGGCTCTGGAAGATCCCTCAGCAATTGGAGTAGCGTCTCCTTTCTCCCAAGCAGACACCAAAGCCGCATCAGCAGGGTCATCCCCTGCGTTAATGGCTTGAATTGAAAGGTCGCTATACTTGAAAGTGGTGTAACTCAATCCGAAACCGAATTCGAAACGAGGGGTGATATTTTTCTGTGGGGGTAACAAGATTAGTGTGGGCGTAAGAATAATCAAAGAAACTCAAAAACTGACGGCATCAAAGTGTCTATAATCAATATTCAACCTATCAATTAGGCGTCAGTAAAACCTTATCCCTCATCCAAGCCAAAAAGACGATACTCACCCTTCAGTATATGGAATGCTCAATATATCATCCGGCCCTCCACCAGTAGTCAATCGAGTAGGATAATCCGAAGGACTCTTCGCGATGGTATACGGCAATCTCCCAGATGGATTCCAAGCACCATACAGAATATCCGTCAACGCGTTACCAGCTTCTTGCCCCGGTAAACCAGCCCATACCACCTGTTTTGAGGTTAAAAATAATGTAAACAGGTAAGGAGGAAGATAAGACACGGACAGCAGAGACATTGGGATGGTCAATCCAGGGTTCAATGATCAAGGGCCCTACACTGTTCACGATGACAATTGTATTATTGTTTTGAGCTGCCACAGCGAGTACGAGATCATCGCCTCCATGCCAGGCAGTAAGATTTTTGCTGAAAAAAAGAAGTTTTAAACTATGAGTCCTCAATTTCTCAAAGGCATGACGCACCGATCCCCTTCATTTCCATCAACAACGAAGGCTTCTCCACTATCCGAGATCAAAAATACGAGTGCCGCTGATCGCTTGACAGCCATATTCCCAGCTCGTGGAAGATCGAAGTCGTCCAAAAGGTAACTAATGCTGGTATGGAACTCTCGTGCTTTGGCTTGGATAGCATCCAATGGCTAAGGATAAGTCGCGTTATAGGACGTCTCGCATAGACACAACAATAAGGAAGGCGCACAGTCACGAGGTATGTAAAATCGGCTGTTCCTGAACCCCATCCCATAGCAAGAACGCCATCCGAACCTGCCTAAAGGTAGAAAGAGACGTTAATTGGTTGGAACACACACTTAAAATGTCGACGAACTTGAAAGGCAAACTCATTCGGGCCTGCTCTCCCAGGACCCGCACCACTACCTATCAAGGTAATTGTTCTGTCCTTCTTCCCTAAAGGCAATGCACCATGCTTATTTTTCAGCAATACAGCACTTGCTGCACCCAACGTCCTGACAAAAGCACCATGATCAGCCTGAACATCAATGTGTTCATTGGTGGAATCATCATCAGGGAAAATTGAATTAAAGTTGGTTGAAGGGTATGAAGGAGCGTCTTGACCAAGAAGGAACCATGCAGCAAGGATACGACTGGCTTCAATAGAAGGTTAGAAAGACAGATTGATGGATTTAAGAAAGGGAAATGACATACCCATATCGTCAACTCTAGATTCCGGAATGGTCCCGTTGTTGACGTATGCAGTGAGATTGCCGCCGAAGTAGGAGGTTTGAGACCCGAAGAAGATATCACCAGGCATCGTCATCTATTTATCAAGAGATATAACACAAAGTGAGCGAACGATGGATTGTGTTAGGACTGGAAGTAGAATGATGGAAACTTACATCTAGACCAGTCACAGCAGATATTGTCGAATGTTGTCTATGGCACGAGGAGTCAGGGGGAAATTGGTAGGCTTCCAACTTTTCTTATTGAATTCGAGTTACTCACGCAGACCAATCAGACATAATGACTGTACAATATAGGATGTCAATAGTGACTCTTAAAAAAGCAGAGGTATACTCACATCCTTGGAATCCAAATTCCCGTTTGATAATGTCGTTCATCACCTTATCATTTTCGCATGCAAAGGTTCCATTGAGTAGATCTGCAGGAAAGTATGTTAGCCAAGTCGGAACGAAGGAAGAAAGCATCACAAAAGAGAGGAACAACTTGTCAGAGAGGAACAGACAACGTACTGTAACTGCACATTATGCTACTAACACCAGCCATAATACTCTTCAAGAAAGGCGGAGCATATATTTCATGCAAAGTCCGATCATCGATGTCCGAACTCGATTGGGTGCGCTTATGCTCCTGTTCACTGTGCAAACCAATACAAAAAACGACATCAGCAAACTTACATAAGGACTGAAGCGGAAACTACACTGACTTGCCAATCAAATGTTTAGCGCATGCCATAACACCACCTTGTTGCATGCCCAAGATGGTTTCATAGGCCGCCTCGCCAGTTAAAAATGGATCAGCGCCGAATCCTTCCCAGTTCCTGCCTCCTTGTGCCACTCGCCCCATGTTCATCATTGGGCCGAGGGCAACATTGACACCTTTTCCACGATGTTCCTGGCCCATGAAAAGACCTCGTGAACGTATAAGGCCTCGATTGAAGGAGGCAGCTGCGTTAATGCCTGCTGGGAAAGAAGTTGCGAAGTCACCGAAGCGGACACCGAGAGGTGAGTCCTGTGATTAGTGTGAGTATGTCGAAATGACTCGAAGAAAAAGGAGAAAAGCGTACCTCGAGACATAATCCTGGCCAACCACGACCTTGAGTGGGTTGTATTGCCGGTATGTTACCCTATTGCAGAATAGTACAACAATACATTAGAACAAAGCAAAGGATATTCTTATAGGAGAATGTACTACGTACAACGCATCGGCCACCCATCCATCCTACCCCAGTGGCAATGCTCACTTTTTCATCCAAAGTCAAACCAGCAATCTGTTGAAGAAGTGCAGTGTTAGCTAAATGATACGCATATATGACCAGGAAAAGAAGTTTTCAACATCTGTGGTAGCTTGGCGTATGAATGGAGGTCAAAAACCGACCCGAGCAACAGACAAGACGCGTACTAAACGCGTCAAAGTATATGAACGGAGCCGCATTTCGTTCACAATCAACCAACTTGAATTTACCAAACGTATAACAGGACAAAAGGCGGAACCAGAGAAGGAAGGCTCACCTTTGCCTTTGCCTTGGCGTGTGCCGCTGCCCATGCAGGTCCGAAATCGGGAAGATCAGAAGAACCTACCTATGAAAGATGATCGGAACGCGTCAGCCTTAAGTGACGGAGGTCGCAATGCCACGTGTAACTCACAGACGGGGGTCGACTGGGGTCGACAGCCGGATAACTTGGGGGTATAGGGGTATCTGACGGTACTGGGAAGGGAGAGAAAGAGGCCGAGGATACTGGAATGAATGATTGAGATTCCGTGGAAGGACCCGATGGAACTGTAGTTAGAGATGTGTTTACTGGGAGAGAACTTGCTGTGACTGTAGATCCAGAGACAGAAGTTGTCGATGCATTTACTGGTTGGGAGCTTAGAGATGCTGAGGCAGAGGTCGCAGATATAGATATACTGGACGAGCTGGGAAGGCTCGAGCTCGCAGAACCAGTTGGCCCGGGGAGCGAGACACTGATGCTTGCGCCATCAACAGCGAGGACAAAGGGTAGGAGGACTACCAATTGCTTTAAGGTAATCCAAGTATGCATGGTGGCACTAGCAGGAGTACGAAATGGAGCATCGCATTCATCACTTGTTCGGTTTAAAAGGTAAAGAAGACCAAGGCCGAGGTGAGCCGATTCAGTTTTAGCTCTCGCTTCAAAGGTACTTATGAAATGAATTACGATTTTGATCAAAATGACAACACGTGCTCCATTTCTTGTTGCTTGTCCATGCTGGTGAAAACTTGGGGTTTAAAATATCTACTCCGTTTTATTGTCCAAACGCATGGTTCTAGCGAATCTTTTCCCATCCATCACTGATAATTATCACTTCAACTTGAATAGTTTTTGCCCTCAGTTATCACGTCACGTGGCCTTACGAAATGATGGTTGATACAACAGTGTCACCCTGATAGTTCATCATGAATTCTTGTTCGACTTCTGAAGTTGTTCTGAAGGTTCTTTGATCTGGTACCTCTGCGACGCAATGGGACCATCTGGTATTTCAATATCCTCCGATGTCACGGTCCATTGCTATTATTATTAATGTAAATCTTTTTCCAAGTTTTCCATATCACCGACTATTCTCCCAGATTCTCCCTTCCCCCGGGCCTTAAATCCCGTTCCGTCGTTCAACATGTGTACCTTGGTCCGCGCCATCATAGCCACTTCTGAATCAACGAGACCTGGGATTTGTTACGCCACCACTGTTACTTCCAGCGTACTTATTACTACCATACCTATTGCCTAGCACTCTCCTATACGAGCCTTCGAACGCCCATCCACAAGAACTCTGTGCTTTCCTGTTATCTCCATGGACGGTTATTCTTATATGTACAGAGGTTTTGCTCAGCCGCCCCACATTTATATATAGCTTGGCGGCCCGACCCCGGAATGACCATCCACCGATCGTGGAGGTAGTACCAACAATGTCGAACCCGCTTTCTCAGTGACGGAGATGATATTTAGGGAAAGTCAGTTGACCAATTTAATAAACTTCTCTTATGGTTTACTGATTACTGAATGTCAGGACTTGTCGGCAATTGACTTGATCCTTCTTCTACATGTCAACGCCAAAATAGATCTTTTTATCCAGCTGATGTTATAGTCGGTTGGATTGATAATCTGCGTTAAACGAACGGATGACCTTGCTCCACTGATCAACGATGGACTATGCCGTGCTTTCCCGCCCCCTCAAGACATCGGGCACATGACCTTTACAACCATAAAACCTTTTTCAATGGCCCCGGTCTCATATAGCAGTATTAGTAAGTTATATCCCATCTCTGTGATTTAAAATGACCCTTCACTAGTCCTGGGTTCTTTCGCTGCTAATTTAAACAGTCATGTAGTCATGAGACAGATTTACATACCGAAGCGTCGATTATTTAAGGCAGTCCAAGAACGACTATACATAGTGGATCGTTGTTAGGCGGTCTTACGCAGAGGAACTGACGATCCTCAGGGATTCCTGATGTACTAAGGTGAGTAAATCGAATTTAATCAAACAGAGACGAACATATATATTTCAGCTAGAGCGGAGAAGTAATGTTTTACGGCGCAAACATCTAGAGGTATCCCTGACGTACTAAGGTGAGTAAATTGAATTTAATCAAACAGAGAAGAACGTATATATTTCAGCTAGAGCGGAGAAGTAATATTTTGCAGTGCAAATATCTAGAGTATGTAAAATGCAGAGAGTCCAAAAAAGAGAAAGAAAGTCTGTATGGCACAACGCTATCCGACCTTCTTATAGAGGTTGTTTTGTCTGCCACGATGTCTTCAAAGCACGATCGCCCCCATAATTCCTGCGAAAATAGCAGCTGCAATCCCATCTGCCCTCATAGCCATGGTCGGAACAGCGCCACCACTGCTGGCAGACACTGTAGTTGATGCCGATCCCGAAGAAGTCGTGGTTCTAGTAGTAGCAATGGTAGCATTTGTGCTGGTGCTGGTAGGTGCGGACGAGGTCGTGATTGTCGGAATAGTATACGGTGGGACAACGGCTGTAGTTGAGATTGTGGTTGGACTTGAGATTGACGTCGAAGGAATAACAGTGTCCGTGGTTGTAGAGGAGATAAATGTGTCCGTTGTGGGACTATGACTTGTTTAAGTAAATAAAGACTGATGTCAGAATAGAAAGGCTAGGGAATGCTTACGATGTTGAACTCGTGGTACCATCAGTCACCGATGTGGTTGCGGAATCAGTAGTAGTGTCTGTTGAACTTGTAATCGGTGTATCCTGCGGAAGAGCAGAGGCAGAGAATACAAAGAAGAGTACGGTGATAACGACAGTGACAATGGTGGACTTCATAATGGTATCGAAGAAGAGGCAATCGTTCCAGGAAGAATGGGTTACGAAATCCACACGTCCAGACTTTAGGTACTTATGCCTCCCTTTTATAAGCCACGCCTATGCTGTCAGGCCAAAACGATTTCGGTTATCTGCGGTTTCATGGCATAAAATGGAAGCCATAGCATATAGAATTTGAGAATATTAAAAAAATCAAAGAATGCGCTTCATCGGCAGGTTACTGGCAGGTGTATCGCCGCATGCGCAGCAGACGTAGTAGTGATCATAATCACTGGCGACACGCCAACGACGTCTCCAGCTCCACGGAGTGTTGCAGCTGTTGCTTCGCAGCATATCGCAATTCTTGCAGTCTCCACTGGCTACAGCATCGTAGACGCGGCGGGAACCAATGCACAGTTCAAAAAATGTTCTTCAAGAGAAAGTCACCTTGCTGTAAAGCAAGGTCTCTCCTGGGTCTAAAGTCAACATTTGTTGTGTCACGTTCTCATGAATCAATACAAATAAACACTCCACTTTTTCTTCCTGGTCGAAACTCACAAAAGCTTCCGAAATGTTGAAACACCCTTTGTACTTGTTTGTTTTCTTGGTTTACGGTACAATCCCCCCTCATTGTATATGTTCTTACAACCCAAAATGAAGGTTGTGGCCTTAAAACATACTCACACCCCCAAAATCCTCCAGTTGCTTTATGAAATCTTCATATATTGACGCAAATGTCATCATCGACGACCACGTGCGGGCACGTGTGCGCTTCTGGATTGATTCCCACGCCCACGTAACCGTGGCTTTCCTTTCATTGTTGCAAAGCTCGTGTTCAACATCCCATTTCCCGCCCAATAGGTATATAATGAGACGCCACCCACCATCTCCTTTCCAGCATTCCTCTTCAATTTCCTACAGACCCCAGGGGGTTGTCCCCTAAATAGGGCACTCGATCTATATGTGGCCGCAGCAAAAAAAGCAAGCTTTTCAAGTAACTGCCCGTGTATTCACAAATTCATGAAGACAGCTAAACACATGCCAGCATGTGTGGTCATGCGCTTTGACAACATCATATCTAATTACCCGCTTTCGATACTAACCGCAAGTTCATTAATGTCCATGATCTCGGGGTCTCCCTCAGAGGCTCGTTAGTTCTCGTCTATTTTGAATTAAGACACTACCCTAACGCTATGAGGGACAAGAGGACGAATGCGATCACCAGCAACACCTTTACCACTATTTCTACTCAAATCAAGATCCTTGAGCGCACAGCTGACCGTCCGTCCCCTTGCTAAAGGGACCAACCTTCCTTCCCCAATCACCCAGCAAAAAAAAAGATCAAATGAGTGCCGTCAATGCATTCCACCCAGGTAATGCAACCCTCGGATTGCGTTTCTGATTTTAAGTTTAACAGCAGTCGCAACCGCATCCAATGTAGGCTGTTTAAATACCAAAACGAGTCAGGCGAACTATCAACTTATGCATGATCCCTCTCAACGGGAGCAAGTCTGTTCGAAGGCAGACGGGAAAAAAGGGCAATACATGAAGACGAAGAGGTTACCGCAACTGACGGCGAGACCACCATCGCCGAAAAACCTTCAAAGAAAAAGAAAAAGAAAACAAATAGTATTTTCTTATGTAGTGTTTGACGATGTCATCACTTTATTTTATTCTATTTTATTTTCAACCTAGTCTGCTTATGCGTAAAATCGATTGTATCGAATTCGCTTAGTACCTCAGCAAGGTTTCAGTCGACGAAGTCGACTGCTAGTTGAATGAAAGAAAGCTCAAGTCTCATGCGCGATCTTCCCACATCACGTGCAGTGACTGCTTGTGACACAAGCCATGGTCTCTCAGGCCAGTCACGCTCGCGACCTCTATTCGGATTGTCACTCTGTGACGGGAAACATCAAGCACACAAGCGAGTTCACGAGCGGACTGGGCATTCTCGTCACCCTTTTGGTGGGTGAGAATTTTCCCCACCATTTCAGAGGTGGTCACTTCATTGGAAAATGGTAGGGATGCCAAAGTTTGGTTCTGAACCAGTCCAGAGAACCAGAACCAACCAAACCAAACCAAGTTTCTGGTTCGGTTCTGGTTCTGGTTTGGCCTCAGCCATCTGGTTCTGGTTCTGGTTCTTGATTGGCCAGAAATCTGAGAACCGGTTCTGAACCGGTTCAAACCATTCTGAACCACTATATCCCAAGGCAAACATTTAAGTAATATATTTACTTATTTGCATTATTTTACAGGTTAAATGGCACAATGTACCTGTATCTGTAATGAAAATAATTATTCAAGTCACCAACACAATATATTTCCAATTAGAAGTACATCATTTTTTGGTCTGGCATAGTACATAATCAATAATATGTCTCATTGACTTTATAACTTCAGGTTTTATTAATATTAATATACTCCTATTGCAAGAATACAATTCAAAGTTGTCACTAGTTGGCAAAATGATTTAGTAGTGTTTTTTCTTTTCATGTTTACTTTTAGTGATGTCATAGTTATAACACCAATACTACAAACTTCTGGCCTCGGATTTCAAGATATATTTACTTGTCTGTGAAGGCTGTCGTGGCAGACGCACGTGGCATGTACGAGTTCATTTTTTTTTTTTGGCATTTGCTGTCTACATCTTATAATGGCATGTTTCTAGATTCATTAACTATGACTCATGAGGACAAACAATTTCTGAGCATAGATATTGGCTTCATAACAGTCTGGGAGTGGATATTGAGGTGAAGATGGAAGACCATTCAGTGCCAAGACCCCAAATGCAAGAAGTCGGTGTTTGCCAGCTAAGGCACCATGATGGCCCCCCGAAAAAATGCCATTTGGTAAAAGAATAATTTCCATAAATAGAACTCATAATTTCTAAGAAATAAGATGTAATTTTAGAAAATGAAATTTAAAATGGGAATTTCTTGTCTAATTGGTGATATCCTAACAAAAGTCTATTTTTAACTGGTTCTGGTTCTGGTTCTGGTTCTGAGAAAATGGGTCCTGAACCAAACTGAACTGAACTTCAGCCAAACTTTGGCATCCCTAGAAAATGGCCTCAAGGTCAAAAAAACCCCTAAAAATGAATATATGTCTTCATCTTGTATTTTTATTCTGAGTACATCAGTAAATCAAGGGTTTGTTTACTAGCACTGGATAGTGCTGGATAGCACCATAGCATCATAGTAAAGGGTCCTTTATTTATAGTGCTGTCCAGCATCATGTTATTCCTGTCCAGACAGCCTGTGACTGTAAAATACTATGGAGTACTATATAGGCCTTGGTTACTACTATGGAGTATTATATAGGCCTAGGTTACTACTATGGAGTACTATATAGGCTTAGGGTACTGTAAGGAACAGTAGCCGTTCAGCAGGGTATCTCACCAGTGATTCCTGTTTTAGAAATGAGTCATGCATGACTTGTCCCGTTCTGGAAAAGTAACGCACAGGCATCAAGAGTACAGCCAGGATTGGGCATGTGCAAGGAAAATGAAAAATGAAGATATCTAAAAAAGAGCTGGGACACTCTAAAAAATTAATTAAAGCAGCATAAATTTTCTTAAAGATCAATACACTAGGAGATTTCATTTTAAAATTTCCTTTCTTTCTACATATAAAAGCAGCCTGTTACATTCCGTCATACGTTACTCCAGTCCAGCTCCGTCGGAGTTGTCTCCGGTAGTCCATACTCCATACAGTCACTTCCCTCACATCCCAAACTACTCCTTCTATGTTCAACCCTGAGACTCCTCCGTGTCATTCCGGTTCCTCCGTCTATACTCTGCACCCTTTACCACTTCTTCGCCACTAACACTATTTCTTTGTCATCACATTCCCACTATCAGTCAGCACACCAGCCATGGATTATTCACCCCAAGAATGCAGGACCTTTCGGGAGCAGAACGCAGCACATTATATTTATACTTTATATTTTGGTTGCAATTCATTTTATTATTTAAGTACTTGAACTTGTATGTTTTCCCTCAGTTCGAATATCAACATAGTTTCCTCCTCCTAGTCTTCCTCTAAGTTACTGCAACTTCCGGTTCCACTCTGTTCTGTTCTTACTCCGAAATTAGGACACGAAGGTTTAGGGTAGCACAGCACATACGCTGAGGCTATAGTCCTTTCCCGTTCCATGGTTCTGTTCCGGTCAAACTCCGTCCGATACTCCGGAATAGAGTTCTCGAACTTAACAGTATATTCGAACTTCTCAACCCACTCCTTCTATGCTAACTCGTTCTAAAACTTCCAAAAAACAATTACTGATACAAGAATTTATGTCCCAAGAACACACCCCCACCAGGCAGACCCCTTTGCCCGATGTAGTCGAAGAGGCTAGTCATATTGATGAACCTCGGAGTACTACGGACAATGTTGAGTCTCCTTCTATTCCTTTCAATCAACTTGTTTCCGCTTTGAATTCCCTCGGGAAATCTTCAGCCAAGTCCAATTCGGCTGGCAGACTTAGAGAGCCCGAACCCTTCACGGGTAAGGATCCTAAGAAACTGAAAGCTTTTCTTTTCCAGTGTAGGCTCTATTTCTGGAGCTCTTCCGACACATTCCGAGACAACTCCAAGCGAGTAACATTTGCTTTGTCCTATCTCCGGGACGTTGCTCAGGAATGGTTCAAACCTGGAATTTCCGGACTCACCGATGAACCTCCATCTTGGCTTGAAGATTGGGATCTCTTCGTGGACGAGCTCCAATCCAACTTCGGCCCTTACAACAAATCCGCTGACGTAGAACATGAACTCACCAATCTCTGAATGAAGGACGGCCAATGTATCTCCGATTACTTAGTCCGGTTCAACTCCTTGGCAGTCCGCTGTACTTGGGGCGAGCCCGCCCTTAGGTATAGGTTTTACGAAGGTTTACCTTCCCAACTCAAGGATGAAATTACCAAAGGAGACGGCAAGCCTCGGACTTTAACTGTGATGCGTCAAAAAGCTCAAAATGCCAATGCTCAACACTGGGAACGTATGCAAGAACGTTCTTGGGAACCAGCTCCACAGCAACGCCAAAACCCTCCTCCTAAGGGTCCTACCCCTTCTTCATCCTCCTCTGTACCCTCTTCCAACCCTTCTTCCAGTTCCGGAAAACAGTCTCGGCCTTCAGATCAAAAGTCCGTTAAGCCTGCAGACTCCGGTAAGACTTCTTCTACTCCTCTGAAACCTAATCTAGAAGGCAAGCTGGACTCGCAGGGTAGACTTACCCAGCAAGAAAGGCAACGCCAGATAGATAATAAGCTCTGTCTTTTCTGATTCTGTTTCCGAGTCCGCTCCGGCTAAGCCAAAGGACTCCGGTTCAGAGAAAAAAAAACTAAGCAATTCACTGGACTCAGCACAGATGGTGAATTGCGAGAAGCCCTGTGCTGAGCTTGTTGCAGTTCTAAATGCAATAATTTCTCCAAAAACCCGAGCAGTCTTTGTTTCTCTTCTTTGCGTTCAATTTCCGAATGTCGATTTTTCCGCTTTCATTGACAGTGGTTCCACTCACTGTTTCATGGATGAGCATTACGCGAAGTCCAATGATTTTCCTATTTTTCCTATTACTCCTATGATTCTCCGTCTCATTGATGGATCTTCTCCGGGCATGATCACCCATGCTACCATTGTTTCCGTTCAGTTCTCATGTGGTACCGTCCACAAAATCCGATTCTTACTAACCAAACTGGATTCCGATTTTCCTGCTGTACTCAGGCTTGACTGGCTCACCCAACATAATCCGTTGATTGACTGGGTCGATAGCAGTGTAACTTTCCGAGACCGTATAGTTATCCTTCCAGTTCCCGCTTCTGTCTCCGCCAAGGCACCTGTTCCAGTATCTGACATTACAATGTCTGATACAGTTTCCGCGAGTTTGAAGGTTGAAAAACCTTCCGATACTATTCCGGAACCACTTCCTGATATTCCATTTGTTCCCAAACCATTGACCGCTCCTAAAATTTCCTTAGTGTCTGCTGCAGCTTTCATGAGGTCCATCCGTTCTGAAGGAGCCCAATGCTATTCCATTTCCGTTCACGATCCAGTTGAGGCTGCTGGCCGTTCCGCCTCAGCCTCCGCTACACCTTCCGATTCCGACCTGGACGGTGTTCCGGAAATATACCACGAATTTTTGGACATCTTTTCCAAGGGCAAGGCTAACACTCTAGCGGATCATCGAGAGTATGACTTAAAAATCGAAATCGATGAGTCTGCTAAGCCCCCTTTGGGTCCGATTTATCCCCTTTCCAAATCCGAGTTAGGAACACTCCGAGAATTCATCGACGAGCACCTAAACATGGGTTTCATCCGCCCCTCTAAGTCTCCTTTCGGAGCACCTGTCCTATTTATCAAGAAGAAGGACGGGTCACTCTGGCTTTGCGTTGACTGCCATCACTTGGAAAGACAAGTATCCCTTACCCCTTGTTTCCGACTTACTTGATGCTCCCCACAAATCCGGAATATTCACTAAAATTGATTTAAAGCATGCCTACCATCTCGTCTGGATTGCTGCTGGAGATGAGTGGAAGACTGCTTTTCGTACCCGCTATGGCTCCTTCGAATGGCTCGTCATGCCATTTGGACTGACCAATGCCCCTGGCGGTTTTCAATGCTTCCTCAACACCATTTTTGCTGACCTTTTAGATGTGTTCATAATCATCTATCTGGACAACATCCTCATTTTCTCCATCAACGAAAAAGATCACATCAAACATGTCTCTGAAGTCCTCCGGCGGCTTCGAGATAATAATCTCTTCGCCAATGGTAAGAAATGTGTTTTCCACACCGATTCCATTGAGTACCTGGGTCACATGATTGGTCCTGATGGCCTTTCTATGGATCTGGCAAAAGTCCAAGTCATTCAAGACTGGCCGGAACCTCGGAAAGTCAAAGATGTTCAGTCTTTCCTTGGTTTTGCTAACTTCTACAGGTGTTTCATCCACAACTACTCCGACATTGTGGTTCCATTGACTTGTCTCACCTGGAAAAATATTCTGTGGGTTTTCGATGACAGTTGCCGGCTTGCTTTTAAGACTCTCAAGGAGGCTTTTGTTTCCGCTCCGGTGTTAACACATTGGAAGCCTAACTGTCCTATCATTGTCGAAACTGATGCATCCGATTATGCTTTAGCAGCTATCCTTTCCATCCGTGATTCCAATGGAGAAATCCATCCCGTCGTGTATCATTCTCGTACCTTCTCCGGTGCAGAATTGAATTACGATGTCCACGATAAGGAACTCCTTGCCATTTTCGAAGCTTTCAAAGCTTGGCGTCACTACCTTGAAGGTGCTAGTTTCCCAATTGATGTGGTTACTGACCATAAAAATCTAGAGTACTTCGCGACCACCAAAATCTTATCCCGGCGTCAAGCCCGGTGGTCCGAGTACCTTTCCGCATTCAACATGGTTATCAGATTTCGCCCAGGCCATCTCGGGACAAAGCCGGACGCGCTGACTCGTCGTCCTGACCTCTATCTAAAGGAGGGAGGGAAAGATTACGGTGAAGTCAATCCACACAATTTTAAACCTATCTTTTCTTCCGAACAACTTTCCACTTCACTTTGAGCTACTTCATTACTTCCTACCGTACTCCGTGGTATCTTTACCATGGACATCAAAGAGCTCAACAAGGGGATCCTTTCTGCTCTTTCTACGGATCCCCTTGCACAGTCCTACTTATCGGATCTAGACAATCCGAAGTATGCTAGATGGTCTAAGGACTCTTCCGGATTCGTTTGGATTGATCAACAGATCTATGTTCCAGATTCTGGAGATCTTTGTCTCCGTGTCCTTTGTTATTATCATGACCATCCTGTCTCCAGACATTTCGGTGTCAATAGGACTCTTGTGGTTATCCGTCGAGAGTACACTTGGCCCAGTATCCGTGTTTTTGTCACTGATTATTGTAGGACTTGCACAACCTGTTCTTGGTCCAAAGCTAAACATCATAAACCATATGGCTTACTCCGACAACTCCCTGTTCCGTCCCGTCCCTGGGACTCCATCTCCATGGATTTCATTGAACACCTTCCAGACTCCGGGGGTTTCACTGCGGTCTTAGTCGTAGTAGACCAATTCATGAAACAATCCATTTTCATCCCCACATACAACACCATCACTTCCGCTCAACTTGCTGAACTATTTGTCATCCACGTGTTTTCCAAGCACGGTGTTCCGTCCCATGTAACTTCCGATCGCGGTTCCAAGTTTGTATCTCACTTCTTCAGATCCCTCGGAAAAGCCCTCGACATGAAGCTGCACTTCACCTCCGGATACCACCCGGAAGGTGACGGACAAACGGAACACGTCAACCAGACCTTGGAACAATACATCCGCATCTACTGCAATTATCAGCAAGACAACTGGAGTTCACTTCTCCCATTAGCAGAATTCTCCTACAACAATACTCCGAGTGCCACTACCGGTGTATCTCCATTCTTTGCCAACAAAGGCTACGATCCGGCTATCACTATCCATCTGGAGTACAACCTTGTCTCCTCCCGTGCTCACAAGTACATTACGGACCTTAATGAACTCCACGAAGAACTCCGAAAAGCTATCCTCACTTCCCAGGAACAATACCAACGTTCTGTGGATAAGCGTTGGATTCCTCCTCCGGACTTCAAGGTTGGAGATCGAGCCTTTGTCAGAGCACAATTCTTCCATACGACCAGACCTTCAAAGAAACTCTCTGAGAAGTATCTGGGTCTGTATGAGATTATAGCTCAGGCAGGTCCTTTGTCCTGGACCCTCTGTCTTCCCGACAACTTGCGTGCCGTCCATCCCGTCTTCCATGTTTCCATGCTAGAGCCCTCCGTTCTGAACACTATTCCAGAACGCACTCAACCTCCACCTCCTCCGGTTGTCATTGATGGAGAACAGGAATTTGAGGTCTCCGAAATCTTGGACTCTAAATTGGACAACAGACAGCGCTTATGCAAACTTCTGTACCTAGTCAAGTGGTCTGGCTATGAAGGTACCGATGAAGAAACTTCTTGGTTACCAGCTAATGAATTAGGACACGCATCCGAACTTGTTGCTGATTTCCACATGAGCTATCCAGCTAAACCCAGACCTCTTCCGCTCTCTTGATTCCTTTTCTTTTCCTTCCCTTGTTCCTTCCGTTCCTTTCCATGTCTTTTCCATTCTATTCCTTTCCGTTTATCTTACTCTTCTGTTTCACAAAACAAAGTCAAGAAAACAAAAAATATTAAAACAAAACAAAAAAAGAAATAACAAAATTATATACAAATTATTTTTTATCTATTCTACTCCTTTGTTTTTTCTGTTCCCTCCATCCTTTCTCCCTCCGCTCCCTCTGTCCTCTCTGTCTCCGTTCCCAATCCTTCTTCCACCTCATCTTCCCCGTCATCCAACTCCTCATCCTCCATCTCCTCTTGCAACTCCGTCTCCTCTTGCTTCTCCATCTCCACCCCCTTTTCTACCAACTTCCGCTCCTTTTCCTTCCACTCCTTTTCCTTCTGCTCCCTCTCTTGCTCTTGGTTCTCCTTCTTCTCCTTCTCCTCCTTCCTCCTCATCCGCACCTCCATCGCCATCCTAATTCCCTCCTGCATCTCCACCATCTTCCTCAATATCCTCACAATCATGTCAAACCCCTCTATCATCACCTCCATTGCGTCGTACGCTGGCGCAACCTCCTTGCCTTTCCCCTTATCCACCCGTCCACTCCATTCCTCCATCCATTCCTTCGTCTTCTGTTTCCCACCAACCAAGCTGCATGCAATCTTCCTTTGAGAGCAGCACCAGCACCCTGGCCCGCTGCTCTTTTCGTAGCACACTTCCTGTGCGTCAATACACCGGCTGCATGCCGGGTTCTTCTTTGTCTTGGTCTGATAGACCTCCTATTGGTTCCGTTAAGTCTCGTTCTGATTCCTATTCTTTGAACCACTTACTTTGTCATTTGTTTTTCTTTTCTTTGGAGCACTGGGCCCCGGCTCCATTCCGTGCTCTTCCTCTTCCTCTTTGTCCTCTTCTTTGTCTATCTCTATTACATCCGCTTTTCTTTTTTTCTGCTCCTCCTGCTGCCTCCGTTGCATCTCCTGCAGCTTGCGCTGCTCATCCCTTCTCTCCGCCTCCACCCGTTGCCTCTCCGCCTCCACCCGTCTCGCCTCCGCTTCCACCCTCAACCGCTCCTCCTCCTCCTCGAGCCTCTGAGCCTCCTCGATCTTGGCTTTTTCCCGCCTCTCCTCCTCCTCCCACTCTTTCCACCTATGCTCCCATGCCTCTTCGAGCTTTGCTCGTTGAGACGCCGGAGGCAGGGAGGGGCCAGCTCTGTTATTCGAGTTCATTATATAGAGGATGGGGGTTTGTGTGAAGTTAAGTGTAGAGCACCAACCAGTCTCCAACAGTCTTTATACCACGTCAACAGCGCACAGACCATCACGTGGCCTCGAGGGTCTCGGCCTTGACAGGGAGGTACTGTTACATTCCATCATACATTACTCTGGTCCAGCTCCGTCAGAGTTGTCTCCAGTAGTCTGTACTCCGTACAGTCACTTCCCTCACATCCCAAACTACTCCTTCTACGTTCAACCCCGAGACTCCTCCGTGTCATTCCGGTTCCTCCATCTATACTCTGCACCCTTTACCACTTCTTCGCCACTACCACTATTTCTTTGTCATCACATTCCCACTATCAGTCAGCACACCAGCCATGGATTATTCACCCCAAGAATGCAGGACCTTTCGGGAGCAGAACGCAGCACATTATATTTATACTTTATATTTTGGTTGCAATTCCTTTTATTATTTAAGTACTTGAACTTGTATGTTTTCCCTCAGTTCGAATATCAACATAGTTTCCTCCTCCTAGTCTTCCTCTAAGTTACTGCAACTTCCGGTTCTACTCTGTTCTGTTCTTAGTCCGAAATTAGGACACGAAGGTTTAGGGTAGCACAGCACATACGCTGAGGCTATAGTCCTTTCCCGTTCCATGGTTCTGTTCCGGTCAAACTCCATCCAATACTCCGGAATAGAGTTCTCGAACTTAACACAGCCTGTACTTACTGTAGAAATGGGTGAAAAAAAAGTCCCCTCATTAGCTAGCTCAGGTTCTATTTCATTCTCTAAAGGAGTCTTCTAAGCTCTTTACTTCATTTCTCGTCAAAAATAACATTCTATCCTCACAATTGGTTGTCGTTCACAACTGTTAGTGTAAATTCACATATCATGTGACCTTAGACACTCACACCATCGGAAATCAATATTTCTGGCTTACCCTCAAAACACAATAAAATACCAAAAGTATCCATATCGGACACTTGACCATATTACATATCTACAGTACTACTATCTAGAAGCTATACCTCATCAGCACACCTGGGCCATGCTATGGACCAATTATGTAACACTCTATAGCACTATAGTACCATAGTGTGGGTCCCTATCTCTGTAGTGTCCAGCAGACACTATATAGCACTATGTAGCATCACCGGGTTCATAGCACCCTGTAATAGCTCCTTCACTGTGAGACCAGGAGCATGGGAAAAAGCAACCCCAAAGGGTGGAATGGGATAATTCTGACAGAAAGTGTTGTTTTTCAGGACTGTGGTAATTTACCACTTTTGGCATCAGGGGAAATTCCGCTGATTAATGTAGACTTTCATGGAAAAATATGTAACAAAAACTTTTGAAAGAATTCCAACTTGAAACGTCATAAATTTTCAAAGAATTTACAACTCTTGATGTCACCAATGTTCTCAACACTGTGTAGGCAGTCTACAGTAGTGGTGGTGGGCAATCTCTATTACAGATTTGGCAGTGTTACATCACATCACATTGCCAAATGTGTGACAAGGTGTGAAATCTATGCAGATGAAAGGTTATGTGTATTTTGTGTTGAGAGAAACCAGCATCCAAGATCCGGCAGACTTGGGATGAAGAAGAAATGTAAGGTAGATACGACTAGTAGCTATTAGGGTAAAAACCCTTTGGGTTTTTATTCTGAAACAAGGGCTCTGATCTATGAAAAAGGAAGATAAGATGAGCTGTGTGGGCGGGAGGGACAATGCAGCACAGCAAAATCTAGGCCTGGAATGTAAGATCGAGAACAGATTGTGTCGAGCGATGGCAAAGAAAACTATATAAAAGTGGGCTAATGGGAAGCCGTGATTGTTTATCCAATATGAATGGTGTATGTGTCTATGTACACTTTTTTTTTTTTGTCGAGGGATGCTGCAAAAAGAAGGGAGTGGATGGGAGGGCTAAAGAAATTATCGCTGCTTGGATGACGAGCAGAGAAATTCAGTTTGAGGTTGTGGTAGTGGCAGTGAAGAAAAGATTGCCATGCCACAACCCGATTCGTTGCATAGACAAATTTCTATGTTCGCACTCATTCCTCGTGCTCTCTTAGAATACAACACTTGAAAAATTTGTATGATAAATGTATTATAGCATCATAGGAATATATAGTGAATGAATTTTGATCATAAAAGTGGTAATTATGTGGTTTTTTGAGGTGGCTGTGCTTTCTTTATCTGATGGACTGAAACTTCCAGGTAATATAACACTTCAATTATTCATTTCTGCAACATGTTTTGGTGATGTAGAATTCTCTACTATGTATTTTGAATATTTCTCAGCAGTTATTTTATTTTATTGCACACTCAGGACCTTACAAATGAGCAATTTCTACCCAGATACCTGCCAAAATGCCATTTTTGCAACTTCCAGCCAATGGAACACTTCAGAAACTGGTTTATGTAACTTGTCTTGGTGATGTAAAATGTTCTAATATGTATTCTAAATATTTCCCAGCAATTATTTTATTTTATTTCACACCTAGACCCTTATAAATGATCAGTTTCCACCCAAATTCCTGCTAAAATGCAGTGTTGGCAACTTCTAGCCTATAGAACACATCTAAAACTGGTTTCTGTAGCTCATATTACTGACACAAAATAGTATAATGTGCATTATTAACATCTCTCAGGAGTTAGAATTTTTTATTTCACACTCAAGCCCTTGGGAATAAGTGAACTACTGCCAATTCCAATCCAAATTTGAAACTTCCAGCCTATAGAACTGTTCATAAACTGGTCTTTGTAGCTCTTCCTGTGACCAAAAATTATCTATGGTGTGTCAAAAATATTTCTCAAGAATTTTATTATTTTATTTCCCACTTATAATCCTACAATTAAGCAAACCCCACCCAGATCCCTGCTAAATTGCAATTTTTGAGACATCCAGCCTGTAAAACTCTTCAGAAACTGGGTTCTGCAACCTATCATAGTGACAAAAAATGCTCTACCATATATTCTCACCATTTCTCAGGCATTATATTTTTAAATTCTGCTCCCAACCCCCCACAACTGAGTGATCTTTAGCCAATTTCATCCAATGTGTGATGTTTGAGACTTCCAACCTATAGAACTCTTCATAAACTGGTTACTGTAACTAATATTGGTGATAAGAAATGCTCTACAATGTATCCTAAACACTTCTCAGGAGTTTAATCTTCTGATTTTACATGTTGAGCTTGATAAAATAAGTGATATCAGCCAATGTCAGCCAAAATAATAGCTGAAGCTTCTAAGGAATAGAACTCTTCAACAGCTCATTTATGAGACTTGTTTTGGTGAGAGAATATGCTATATTCTTTACTCTGAACATTTCTCAGGGATTAGAATTTTTAATTTCATGCTCCAAGTATGAGATATTGGGTGGTCAGAGCCCATATCTCATACTTGGAGCATGAAATTAAAAATTCTAATCCCTGAGAAATGTTCAGAGTCAAGAATATAGCATATTCTCTCACTAAAACAAATCTCATAAATGAGTCGTTGAAGAGTTCTATTTCTTAGAAGCTTCAGCCATCAATTTGGCTAGGGAAACATGCATCCAGGAACAACCACACACATTTATAAAATTTTATCTATTGTATCTGATTCACATCCTATTTATATGGATATACATCACTCAAACTCCCCTCTGGAAGTGTTGTACAGAGGAGGAGCTCAGTGTCTCACTTTCTGCAATGTGACATGTATATGACATGTGACAAGCCAGATGTCACAGGTGACAGGCATTGCCCACCACCAACAGTAGATATATCCATATTTTTCATAGGATTTGATATTTATTTTAGACATTTACAACAAGAAACATAAGAGTGATACTCTTATATCAAGAAAGGATTTTACTACTTCTAGGGTAGTTACAAACTAAAATAAATGTATCGCAGATAAATGAGGGTGCACATGAGTAGCGCTAACATTTTGAAATATAGTCTGAGCAAAGATGAGGGTTAGTGCAGTGAGGAATGTGAAATTGTAGAGAAGTTTGCATCGCTGATGAAGATATTAGCTCAAATCACTATGGAATAGATTGAAACTTACAGCTGGCCCTTCTGTAGCTATGGCCAGAAATTGATCTGCTGCCGCTAACTTGGCATTGAGGATAGCAGTCAGAAAAGTGTAGAACACTGTGACTACTGGCATCAAGTATTGATATAGAAGAAAAGACGCCGCAAAGGCGATGGTAAATGTTAACATTCTGCAATTAATTGTATGCTGCTAAAAAAACTATCAAGAACCAATGGATGATCCTAGATGGGGCTGGCTTACTGTAAGTACGCATACTCCATTCATATGTTTTAAACAATGAACACCACAACCAAACACAAGACTTTTGAGATCGTATGGTGACATGTTGAGTTGCAGTCAGGCGTTCAACGGTTTGAATGAGCTCAGTAAAGATCTGTTTGCTGGGATGGTCGAGAGTGGTGCATGAGTTGAGTTGAGGATGTTCCTGTGAAAATGAAGGGAGTTGTGGGGAATGAACAATCAATAGAACTGTGGAATAAACACTCAGGTTGAGGTCATGGTGTATGTGAGAGAATGAAGTCTGGAGGTGGCTAGGAGCTGCATGAATGTGGAAGGGATGTGTTGTGTGGTCTTGTTGATTGGTTGCAGTCAAGTATTTACATGTACATTGAAAATGAAGCTTGTTCGACTGGAGGCTTGTCAGGAAATCATATGGTCCATTCCTTTGATGCAGTGACGACTGGAACCATTCCAGGAGAGAACAAGGTGGCAGATGACATTAGGATTTTCAGCGTCAATCAGAGCCTGTGAGAGGCTGCAAATGATAGTCTCATGGATACTTGATAATTTGAACAAGTGTAGAAAGCTAAAAAAAACATAGTAAATTTAATGGGTAGGAAGTAAAATGTATGTTTGTGAGGTTGCCTCTTGAAAGTGGTGCCGGTTGTTAATTCAGTGTTCATAGGGCATGGCTAGTTGATGTTGAATTTTAAATAACTGCCTTTGAATGGTAACGAGGGAATTGTTGGAGGAGGCCATCTGGAAAGGGAGGTTCAGGTGCCATGCTCGACATCTCGTGTTGGAAGCCAAGGTTCAGGTTATGAAAAAAAAATCCATTATTTTGCCTTGGAAAATAAACAAAGACGTTTAGTAGCTTCAGTCCACCTGAATGTCCACATTATTGCTCTGATCAATGATAGCCCACTCGTCTCTGTCCTGTATCCTTCCAACAACACACTGTAGCATACTCAGATCAACAACCTCATCGACACCAAAATCTTTGTAGTAGTAGATGCCATTCCTTAATGTTGCTTTGACTTCTTGAATTAGCACTATGATGACCATTGTTGGCTTATCTAAGTTTAGTCGTTGTGCTGATGGTAATTCTAAGAGAAGGATACGGTTTAGTTGGCCAAAGAAATTTTGCAACTCAAAGTCTGGTGTTTGTCTAGGGCGGCAAGCATGTCAATCTACAAGTTGGGTATACTGGAGAAGAGATACTCAGAAATTGCATATATGGAAAGAAGGCAAGACTTACTTGAACAAAAGATGCATCCCGGCTGTCCTCAGCCTGTTTGACAAAGTGACAACCAATCATAAGATCACCTCCTTCAAGACAGCTGACTCTGCCGTACTGCACAATTGGCTGATCCAGTTTGATGACTGATTGAATGACGCTCTTATGGACATTGAAGCACGTTGCTAAACAAGCCAGAACTTTGTTTCATATTGCTAGGGGTAAGGTTTCACATTGTTGGGGGGCAGCAAGCATGTACTGTGGATCTGTTTAAATTTTGAATGAGTGATCAGTAACAGGTGATTAACAGAACCTACACACAAAATATGCACAAGTTTGGTGCTTTCCTTTTTGTCAGGATCCAGGCGTAGGGCTTCATGTAGATCATATAATAGTTGGATTTGATTGAGCTGTGCAGTTGCAGTGACAAACAAAGTAATAGATGTGTATGGGTGGTGTCTGCTTCTGATTGATTGGAGCAAAGTGTTGCAATGTCTCCCCATGGTGTATGCCCAGTAGGTCCAGACATGACCGGCTACCCTGATACCCCATGCAATATGAAGAAGGGCATGGATGGTCAAAGGACAGGTGGAAAGCCAGGTGGGATCATGTTTATAGGACAGCCTATATTGATTTGAGCGTGATACACGAGAGGAAAGAAGAGGACTCACTTTTTGTATTCCTCCACCCACAACTGGAAACCCTTGTCAATTTGATCCAACATTGCTTCTGATATCTTGAATGCTAAACAAAGCTTGAGAAGTTCAACAAGCCATATGAAGTGTTGGTAGTATTGAGGACTTTTAAACCTTCTGCATAACACAATTGGAGCAATATACAGCATCCAATTGGCATACATCTCAGCGCTCATTTGAGACCAGTTTGTTGCAATGTTAGGTACTGGAGCCCCAAAAGCTGCTGGAATTGTCACCCTGCATGCGGCTGTAGATGCTCCGATTTCATTCCAGATATGGGGCTTGATAAAGTAGCCTTTGCCTTGGTGATCCAAGTCTTTGAACTCACCAGTCCAGAACTTGATGAGATTGGGAATTAAATTCTCCCAGATAAGATGCATGAAATCAAATGGGAATGAGGAAGGGAAGGAAATTGAGGATATGGAACTTAGCACCGGTATGCCCTTAATGCCATATTCTTTAGCAAGCCATTCATGTGTGACATTGTTGGGCGCCATTTCAATGTTGTGTGCTTGTTTCATTAGTTTCTCCTGGGTGTGGATGGGAAGATTATATGGGTCGTATTGAGGAGGTGTAGCTCCAGGAACCTTGTCTTGTTGGAGGGGGACATAGTTTGTCCAAGAATTGAAGCAAATGCCTTTGATGTCACATATTCAACAAGGCCTGATACCATTTTGCCCCTTCATGCGCATGATCAGAGCCATAGTGGGAATATCACCAAATCCCAAGATGAGATAGGCATGAAGTAAAAATAATGCCTGGCTAATTGTGTTGAAAGCCTTGATACCCAACTCTAGTTGAATCAGTTCTTGAACAAGTGGCCAACAAAATTAGTCCCAATCCCAAGGCTTTTTTGGGCCTGGGACCATGGAAACGTGAATGCAATATTTCTTTTGGAAACATATCTCAGGAGGGAGATTGTAGTTGAAAAGGATGATGGGCCAGCACATCTCATTGCGCTTCTTGAATGGAGCAAAACCGTCCGTCAAAAGACCAAGGGGAATGTCACATTCATCGGAAAAGTAGAAAAAGGGATTGGCATCACCAGCAGGGACAATGGTGTTGAGTAAAGACTGATAATGAGAGCCATCAAAAATGTCCTTGATAACTCCAGGTTCATGTACATGATTTGCTCGATAGCACATCTTCTTTGCATGTATAGAGTTTGCTGACATAGCTTGCAATGGAGGGACATAGTCAAAATAGTTGCATGGCTTTCAATTGGCCTTGAATCGTGCTTCCTTGCAGTTGGGGCATTCACTTAGGTCCTCATATGGTGATAAGACTGAAAATTGAATACCTATGGATTATTCATTTTTCATAATATTATTCTTCAATTGAATCAAGAAGATCAATAAACCAACCATGAATTAATCTACAAATTGATAGTGTAAGGGTCAAAAGTGTTGACTACACTTGTTGATTAAACTGGAAATTGCAAAGTCTTGAATGTTAATCAGCAGATAACTATGATCTGAATTGATCTATTTATCATACTGTTAAATAACACTACAAAAAGTTCAGACTATAACCATACAAAAATCCATAATGGTCAAATGAACAACTTGCAATCTGAAGTAACTATCAAGTCTACAACTGTGAAGGAATTTGTCATACAAGTCCTAGGATGATATCAGTAAACATCAATACAAGTTCCTGAAACAGTGAAACACTTTGTGACATTTGTGACATATGACATCACAAAACAATGCTCAGTCATCAAGAAACAAGATTAATCATCTAGAAACATGATTCATCATCTAGAAACAAGATTAATCATCATAAAACAAGGATTTATAATCCTGAAACAAGGATTTATCATCCAAAAACAAGACATGACATCATAAAATCATCAGTCATCATAAAACATCATCAGTCATCCTTACAGACTCTTACCTAATTTTGTTTCTCATTTATGTATAAAAGTAACTAGAAAGCACCAATAACATTAGTGAATTTGCACTCATTCTTTCTTTCCCAAATTTCACTACTGTGAATTGGCACAAGTTAGAAAGAACTTACAAGTGGACTTGTCCTACTTCACTCAGTTCAAAGAATATTAAATCCTAAAGGGACTTGTCTTTGTTCTGTTTAAACAAAGAATATTAAATCCTATAGGGACTTGTCTTTGGAGTTGGAATATTAAAGCCTTTGTCAGAGTCTGAGGAGAAATCCTTGTACTATAAAGCTGTTTCATAGTCTGCCTGTGGGACTTTAAATCATTTGTTTTTGGAACTGTTCATAGAATATTAAATCCTAAAGGGACTTGTTTATGTTCATCCAAATTGGTTTCTCATACAAGCAAAGAATATTGAACCCCAAAAAGGGAATTATCTTTGTTCATCAAATCACAATATCATATAGTCTAAGAAATTGGACTTTAAAAACTGGTCATAAAGAGAAAGAGAGTTTGAAGAGTGTACAGATTGCCAAAAATAGTCTAAAAAGAATTGGACTTTAAACCTGTATTTGGAAGTTTATTCAAGAGTATACTGGTTATACTTTCAAGGAAACCCCAACTTGCTCAATACAAAAATTTGTTATTGGTTGCTGGTTGTTGGATTTGTTGTGAACATTTCCTTAAACAGCAGTAATCTCAGAACTACAAATTAAAATCATGTCAATGGTCCAACGAAGCAAACACAGCTGTAACATACAGGCCAAAATCCAGCAAGAGATTGAACACGCTTCTTGATCATTTTTAGGCTGTCCTGACTCAAGTTTGGAAAAGCCTTGGGAAGTTGGCTGAAGGTACAATCCGACAGGTGATCCTCCACTTTAAGCATATATCTATGAAATAGGCTGAGGTCAGATTCTCCCAGAGACTGTCCATCTAAAGTGTTGTTAGCTGGGTAGGTAATTCATACGAGGAGTACAAACCTAAAGCTGCAGCTTCACGCTTGAAGTCTTTGCCCCATTGTTACTGCCTTTGCCATCAGAATGAGAACAGCTGTCTTGTCTACTAGTTGTCCAGCACATCTCAATCATGCTCCCAGATCTCTCTACAAACCTGATCTGCTGATCTGTATCTGCCATTACTGGAGGGAGAAAATCCTCTATCAGGTCTGTGTCCACTTGAGAACTAGGGGTAATTTCAGGTGATTGATTCTCCTCAAGTGGAGCTGCCTTGAGTCGTTTGCGGCTGCCATCCCAGTCAAGATTGGAGGAAGCCCGCTTTTTGGATCCCCTCTGCACAAGTGGGGTTGGCTCCTGTTGCTGCCAGGTGTTTCTCTTCAACAATTTGGTCTCTGTCACCACTCTGGCTCGAAGTGAAGTCTTCCCACAGGCATTTAAATGGTTTCATTTTGTGGCATATGTCACTTCTCACCCACAGCCGCATGTGCAAGGAATCCGGCCTGCCATGTAGAAGAATAGCTGAGGGAATCAGATAGCATAGCTCAATGGACCTTTTATACAGACAGAAAGATATGATCTGGAGAGGGACGTGTCGGAGCTTAGGAATTGAGCAGGAACAAGCCAGAATGTTGAAGGATGACCTTGAAGCTTAGGGAACGTGAGGGGGATTCAATTGAAATTACCAGAACAACATTGACAATATATGAATAAACAAATTTGTTCATCAGGCAACTGCCAGTGCCAAACACCAAGAAAAAATGCAACCCAGGACAAAACCAGTGATAAAACAAGACCAAGTAGCTGATGACGAGGACAACTTTTTCTGAGATACCTTGCTGGACAAGATCTACAACATTATTAAATGTGTATTGCTCACAACAAAATATGTTATCGACTCACAGGTATCTGTTTGAATCTGAGTTGCTACCTCTCCTGCACTGACATCATTGAAGAAAGCAATATCCTGATGCAATCTAGACAAAAAAATTGAAGAGACAATCTTGTAATACGATGCCAGAAAAATACCTCTTGCATTGACATATCCTCAATCACACCACAGAGACCTGCCTGTTCACCTTCAAAAACTTCAATTTGATCACCGGCTATAGAACAGCAATGCTAGTTTTCACAACACTTAATGACAGAGAGGTTGGCAATATGGTTGTTGCATCTATCTTGTTGTCGAGTGAATTGCATAATCTCATCAAGGGTGGGGTTCATGTTGTTGTTGTCAATAATTAGAGTACTTTTGAAATTCTTCTCCACAAATCCATCTTTATAAGTGTTGTTTTGAAAGACGTAGGCTTGATTCCATTTGATAATGTTCTTGCATTCATATACTTTGAGATTGCTGTGGTCACATCGTTCCAACACCTGTAGAAGCTCAGCACCAGGGTTGTCCAAAAAAGATCTGATTGTTGATGCAAGGCCTACAACTGGACTGACAGAGTGCACATCCAGTGTCTGGCCGACGCAAAGTCTAGGCCAGTGTCTGACTGATGCAAAGTCTAGGTCAAGAGATACAACTGACGCAAAGTCTTGGTCAAGAGATATGACTGATGTGAAGTCTAGGTCGTATCTGGGGTAGTAAGGTGTTTGCGTTGAGTGGAGAGGTGACATGGATGAACATTGATGGGATTCACCTTGTTGTCATTGATAGTTAGAGTACTCATTTTGAAATTCTTCTCCACAAATCCATCATTATAAGTGTTGTTTTGAAAGACGTAGGCTTGATTCTGTTTGATAATGTTCTTGCATTCATATACTTTGAGAGTGCTGTGGTCGCATTGTTTCAACACCTGTAGAACCTCGGCACTGGGGTTGTCCAAAAAAGATCTGATTGTCAATGCAAGGCCTATGACTGGACTGATGCATAGATGAACATTGATGGGAGAGATGATGGACTTAGATAAAAAAAAATAAACATCAGCAAACCTGTGCCAAAGGCACATGACCTTGAATATTACATAATCACTCTCTAAACAAATAAACATTGACAAATCTGTGCCAAAGGCACATGATGTCCTTGAACATTACATAATCACTCTCTTTGTCTCTCTCCCTCAACAACTCTGGTGAGCTCACCCTCTCTCGTTGGACATGGATACACATGAGTTAGACTTCACATCACTCATATTTTGGACTAGACTTTGAGTCGTCCATAGGGCTTAGACTTCATGTTGGCCCCAAGGTTTAGACTTTGCATTGACCTTCTGGCCATGGCTTATTATCATCTTCAATTTGAATCCACCAGCTAACAACTGTATCTACCGGCTAACGATTGTATCTACAACTTTTTTTGGTGAGCCATTCTTTCTCTCCTGCTATTCCCCCGTGGCTAGTACCATTGGGTATCCAACTCATTCCAGGTGGCTGATACAAGCATCCTGCATGGCCCTGCATTTCATCAGACACTGTCAGCAACTTAGGTACTGACCCATGAACAGCCGCTGTTAGCTTGTGCCCCTAGGTCCCTGAGTACCACGATGCCCTGGGAACACCACATGGAAATATGAATGCTTGAGTTGGACTTCACGTTGCTTGAGCTAGACTTTGTGCCATCCAAGACTAGACTTTGCGTCATCCAGGACTAGACTTTGCATCATCCAGGACTAGACTTTGTGTCATTCAGGACTAGTCATTCAGGGCTTAGACTCTGTGTCAGCCCCATCACTGATGTGTATTTTTTTTTGCCAGTCAACATATTTTTGTTCTAGATATCATTCTATTCTATTCATTCCAATGTCATCACTCAGTGAAACTCCTTATTGGCCAAAACCACGATGGTATGTTCTCATCTCTAGCCCTCTACACTTGTGCTGATCTCCCATAGTACCTCTTGGTCCATTTGATGGAAGATTTGCAGCAGTAATTGAAGGTTTTGTCTGCACAACTCTGAACCAAAGTCAAATCCCCCTTCCACCTTTGCATAAAACAGAAGTTCAACTCCATGCTGATGTTCGCTATGGTCCAGACAACCCAACACTTTGGCCACAGCCCTGGGTCGAGATGTTTTGTCACCTGGGTGCCATTCCAAGAAAGCCCAACAATGCCAACGACCCTCTTTCCATCATGTGGTGGGACCCAACCCATGATGACTTCAAATCATTTAGCGGCAGCCTTGTTGATGGATTGGGTGAGCTGTCAGGTTCAAGGCTATTGCTTTTACAGACAATGATGTCTAACATGGAGGATAGGATTGAACAGCACAAGCAGGCTTCCCCTTCTCCCAACAAACTTCTCCTATTGTTAATGAGAGCAATGCAGGACACATTTGTCCATCTTAGTTTGTTGAAGACCATGTTTACTGAAATGAGGATTGGTGTCACCGAATTCCAGCGGTACTATCTTGAAATTCACAGCTGCTTGGACTACCTGGAGCTCTATAAACCACATATGGATGGAGCTAAGCCTGCAGCAGAAATCGTCGCCAACTACATAGGGGCTATCACTAACATTCCGCATATAGTCCAGGATTTCCACACAGCAGGCCTACCTATCTGGCTCCTCTGACCTTCAACAGTCTGGGACACCCCTGTCAAATGCAATATCTTGGAGATCATGACCCCCCTAAATCCTGCCGATGTTTTATGTGTTTCACAACACTACCTGCCCTTCCCCCCCAACATTTTATGGCTCTGCGACCGATATTGGTAAACATGCTGCTATCTATACTCATTCCCGGAAGTGGTTGACATTCAAAGACCCATTTGAGGTGTCTTCAAAGGGTTAGTATATTCATCTTTGGCACAACACATTTTCTTACTATTTTCAACTCAGCATCTTCGTTTATTCAATCTGCTTCAACTAGTCAATCTGCTTTAACTAATCATGCTTCAACTAGTCAATCCACTTCAACTAGTCATGCTTCAACTATTCAATCCACTGGTAATGGCAAAACCTCTTGTCCTGAACATTCAAGGGCCTCAGCTCGAGGAGTACCTTGTACGTTTACCTTTTATTCTTGTACAGTATATTTTCTTAGACATTATTTTTAAGACACAAAGCCCCGAACTACACAAAACAACAACCACAACATATTTTCTCTGTTGAACAGCCCTCTCACTCCCTACTCAATTCCTGCCTGGAGTGCTGCACTCCAGGCTGTTGACCAATCATCTTCTTTTCTCATTGACACATCCAAAACTTCACAGCACCATGGCCATTATATATTTCCTGACCCCGGTATTTTCACACACCCAGCAAGTGCTGCAAAATATATAGAGTCATGGCTCCAAGTTCATGATGCTTGGTTCATGCATGTGGCAAAAGAGCCATCTCTTGCCATGTCAAATCAGAACTGGCGTACCTTCTTTTCAATTGACATCAATGCCTCAGAGAAGGGGGAAACCAAAGCAGCATGCCGCCATCAAGAGAGTCTGGAGTTGTTACTGCCCAATTCTGCTATGTATCTGGAGGTGAAAACGCGAAGCAGTTTGATGGGGCCAGTTGTTTGGCGGGGCACAGAGTATCCCTCAGGAGTGTTGCCTCCTGAGAATGTTGTCAGGGAGGTTTTATGGGAGCTATATGAAGTAAACTTCATTCATGAATTGCAGTCCCTGGACCGTTGCGCTTGTGCCAATCTGGACTTATTGAATGCTGCCCAACTATTTGATAGGCAAATCCAAATATCCCAATGTCTCCACACAAGCTTGTTTTGACACATCCCTATTCCCTCCAAAAACCTTGGATTGGCTGATGATGACTTTGACAAGCGCTTCCAGTTTGTCACTCACCTGGCCGACATCATGAAGTCCTGGAAAGGAGAGAAACCTGCTGTGCTGGACAACAATCTCTCTAATTTGTCTCAAAATGCTGCCATGGAGTTGGAGAATATTGTTGCAAAATATTACTGTCAACAATTCTTCAATTATTTTGGATGTGTGGCTCAAATCCCTCATCATCTCTTCACAACAAATTCTGACTAGTTATACTGTGCAGTCTTCTCTTTCTTTCTTTTTAAAATATATTGTTTTTGGTCTACCGTTCTAACTCAGTTGGAGACTTGGCAGCAAATCAATTTAGTAAGTTTTTTTTAAAAAAATCCTTGCTTCATCTATGTACTGATAGCATATAGCTAGGTAATCTTAACAGATATTTTTACCATTGACCGCTTCTTCCCAACATGAAGATTGATGTGGAAATCTGTTCCCTTCTATAGAAAATATAAACTCTGTAAGTGAAACAAGTTCTTATTGGAACACTTACTTTGCTCTTCTTGCCTGTCCAGGTGATTATGTCTCCCTTGTCTGACATTGTACATTTACAACCCTTTGTGTGAGTCAGGCCCCCCACATCACCTTCATCCATAATTTCAACTGCTTTGACCAGATCCTTTGGTCAATTGCAACCCACTCACCTGAGGATGACTACAAGGCCTTTGTCAGCTCCTTGGACATTCAAATCATTTGATCTTACCTTGTTCCCACTCAGGATCTGACTTGGTAGGTGAAGTGTCTATATTTGCCCTGTCATTTCCAAATCTAAATTTTTTATCTTGTAGGTATGTCAATTCTCACCATAGAGATGATCAGACTTTTACTTACCATTTTTTTCAGATATTGGTGTGTTCCCAATAACTGTTCCCAATAACTGTTCCCATGGTTTGCTTGCATGAATCTGGTAAGTCTTCATGTGGAATGCCATCCCAGCTGTAATGCACCAGCTGATTCTGACAATTGCATATTCTAGGTATGGATGAAGAACTGTACATGCTCTCGGACTTGCAAGGGCTGGAGATTCTCATAGAAGATGACATTGAGTAGAATGGGGTGGTATGTTGCTGATAGCTGTATTTATAAGGTAAAAGTCATCCCCTTTTAAGTAAAGGCCACTGTCTTGACTTTGGTGCTGGCGCTTGTAGCCGATTTAGCAAGATCCGACTCTGTATTTTTCCAAACTGGTGCCCAGTGATATGTTCCGTGCTTGTGTTCTGAACCAATAATGCTTGATGTTGTGCTAGCAGGATCCAAAAAAGGTATCCTGTCATATTCTGGCTTGTGTTTGAGTTGATATTGAGCGCCGCCCTAGCAGGATGTTCTGACTCTACACTTTTTGAAAAAGGTACACCTGTACTTTGAATTCTTGGCATGGTTTTGACCCACAAGCATACCGCTATCGCGCACCAATACTGATTGGTAGCGTGAGAAGAAAGCTTAAAAGTTGCCATCATGAAAATAAGTGGACTTTGAATTCACTTACCTATTTTGGAAGCAGCCCTGAATCGTGTTCCTGGTCAACAAATCATTTGTTCAATGTTATCACCCTCATCACTCATCATATTCTCAATGTCTCACACTATGCTCTCCATTGTTTTCACTATTGACATGCTCCTAAGCATCTACCATCCATTTGTTCCTTGGTTAGTGATCCAACAAAGCAATCAATCTACTATTTGCATTGGTCATCGGCTCCAATACTTTACGGTCCCCCACCCTTTCCAATTGGAATTCCTTGGAAACATTTGGAATCCTTGGAATCCTTGGAAGTCCTTGGAATTCCAAATAATTCCAATTGTTTCCAAGATGTTTCCAAGGAATTCCAAATGTTTCCATGGAATTCCAATTTCATTCCAACTGTTTCCAAGGAATTCCAAATGTTTCCAAATGTTTCCAAATGTTTCCAAATGAATTCCAAATGTTCCAAGTGTTTCCAAGGAATTTCAAGAATTCCAATTGCCAACTTCCTAATCAAGTAATTAATCACCTGACTTGTAGCATATGACAAATAAAAGAATACCAGTAAGGAGGATTGAACCAAAGACCTTGAGAAAGGTCATGTGACATAATTCCCACACTGCATCAGTGATCTACCAACTGCACCATCATTGCTTGTATATATATAAAAACTAATGGTTATATATACCCCTCCCACCTGACTAAATAATATATTCTGGCACTTGCTGAAGGGCTACTACCATGTATTATATACCAAAATGTTCAGAAAAATAAGGGGAATCCATTGGTAATAAAACCGCGATGTGATGCGCACTTTCATATGCAGTTATATGCGAAATACTGCAGAATATACAGTAAAATAATGCGCTCTATGCTTATAAATGAGCCTAACATGACGCACCATATACCGATATAATCGTGCTAATAACAGCTTTCAGAATATATATAAATCACGTGCATGCGCCATGTCTGGTGCGTGTTTTTACACATTTTATATGTTTTAATATTTAAAAAGGGCTTATATTCCCACGCTCATAGTATGGTTATATTCCCTAGCAGTGTAGTGTTCTATCGGTATAAGGTGCGTCATGTTCGGCTCACTTATAAGCATAGAGCGCATTATTTTACTGTATATTTTGCAGTATTTCGCGTATAACTGCATATCAAAGTGCGTATAACATCGTGATTTTATTATCAATGGATTCCCCTCATTTTTCTGAACATTTTGGTATATAATACATGGTAGTAGCCCTTCAGCAAGTGCCAGAATATATTATTTAGTCAGGTGGGAGGGGTATATATAACCATTAGTTTTTATATATATACAAGCAATGATGGTGCAGTTGGTAGATCACTGATCCAGTGTGGGAATTATGTCACATGACCTTTCTCAAGGTCTTTGGTTCAATCCTCCTTACTGGTATTCTTTTATTTGTCATATGCTACAAGTCAGGTGATTAATTACTTGATTAGGAAGTTGGAATTATTGGAATTCCTTGGAAACACTTGGAAACATTTGGTAATCCTGGGAATTCCTTGGAATCATTTGGAAACATTTGGAATCCTGGGAATTCCTTGGAATTCCAAAGGATTTCAATTGGAAAGATCCCTTGGTGATTCCAAGGAATTCCAAGGATTCCAATTGGAAACTGGATTTCTACTGGAAAGCTTGGAATGGGATTGGAATAGGATTGGAAAGAAATTCCGAGAATACATGACTTTACAGTGAGACACAGTACTAAATTCTTCCAATTGGAATTCCGAGGAATTCCGAGGAATCCAAGAAATTCCAAGGAATCCTAAGGAATTCCAAGGGATTCCAAAGGATTCCAAGGAATTCCAATTGGAAAGGGTGGGGGACCGTAAAGACCTCATCGGCTCGTGTTTGATCGTATCTTTGGTCCATCATTTCAAGAACGGCCCCTTTATGGATGCATCAACTACATCTCCCATTATGTAAAAGGCTTTGTCATTGTTGTTGTGGCTATGGACCCACAAGTCTTCCCCTCAGCCATCTATCTTGCCATCCCTCGCTCCTGGATCTCACTCAGTCCCCTATCCTCAATTATCTACCTCTTATCTTATCATTCACGCGGTACATGAAGCCTTCCCACCCTCTCTATAACAATTTAGGAAGTCCAGGAGGATCACGACTAAGCAGGAATTGCAGATGAATCAGCAGCAGAGGATTATTCTCGCAGACCAGGCAAGTGGCTTGATCAAGGCTCACGCTATCGCACACCAATACTGATTGGTAGCATGAGAACAAAGCTTAAAAGTCGCCATCATGAAAATAAGCGGACTTTGAATTCACTTACCTATTTTGGAAGCAGCCCTGAATCACATTCCTGGTCAACAAAACCATTCATTCAACGATAACATCCTCATCACTCTCATCATATCCTCAATGTCTTCCACTATGTTGTCTATCATTTACACTATCAACATGCTCCTTAACATCTACCATCCGTTTGTCCCTTGGCTAGCGATCCAACAAAGCAATCAATCTACTATTCACATCGGTCATCAGCTCGCATTTGATCATATCTTTGGTCCATCATTTCAAGAACGGCCCCTTTATGGACACATCAGCCACATCTCCCATTATGTCAAAGGCTTTGTCATTGTTGTTGTGGCTATGGACCCACAAGTCTTCCCCTCAGCTATCTATCTTGCCATACCTCGCTCCTGGATCTCACTCAGTCCCCTATCCTCACTCATCTACCTCTTATCTTATCATTCACTGCCAAAACCATCATTCACGCGGTACCTGAAGCCTTCCCACCCTCTTTATGACAATTTAGGAAGTCCAGGAGGATCACGACTAAGCAGGAATTGCAGATGAATCAGCAGCAGAGGATTATTCTCGCAGAGTGTCAAGTGTTATCAAGGCTGCGCGACATGGGACCATGGGCAAGTAGTGTTTTCTCGGGAACAAGGCTGCGCCTTTCAAGTGTTGACTCAGGACCTTTCACATTTTTGACATGACCACACGCCTATGGAGTTGATATATTTTTGCTATTGGACTATGTACACTGCCTTCTCTTCTTTTCTCTCGCACTTTGACACTTTACAGATTTTTTTATTGTTCCTTCTTCTTTTCCATTGTTCTTTTCTTCTCGCAGCTGTCCTCTCTTTATCTTTCTTCCTTTGACAGCACGTACTTCTTTTTTTTTTATTGTTTTACATAGCCTCATCCTTAGGGTATAAATACTGCTCTTTTGTACCAGGATAGGTAGTTTCTCCCAGTTCATCTCAATTCATTCTTACTCCCCAACAGTCATCCTCTCAGTGGAATTCCAGTGAATTCCTCCCTCTAAGTTCGCTTTTTCAGTCCCTTACTGTCACTGTCCTCTACTGTCAACCGCTATAGTCTTACTGAAGACTCTTTCTTACCCATCCTCATCCTCGTCTTCTACCTCATTCATCTTCCAAGACCTTCATCCTCATCCTCCTCACCTCTACTCTTGCTCCCTATCTCTGTGTGTTACAAGTCAAGGTTACACCTTCCCTAAATGAACAACAGGGAGTCTCTTGACCTAAAGACTGGTCCACTGCTCTCTGGTTGGTGTTATATAACAACACAAACAACAATTTATACCGCTAGAATAGGAAGGCTCAAAGTTTTTCACTGGGGCATAGGGCAGTCTCATTTTAATATTTATACTCCCCAAGTTCTCTTTACATTTACTCACATTGACATAGCTAACACTCAGAAAACGGCTGCAAATGTACCAAAGACGTCCTTCACCTCAGCAGGCACCCGACCCCAAGCAATTTCAGCTACAAAGGAGAATACTCAGACGGACTTGTCCACAGCTACGAAGAGGACAACCAACTCAAGCACCTGACCAATACCAGCTTCAAAGCCTGTCAAGCCCCTCCAGACACCATGCCTCCTTGTGGTGCAAAGGATGCCGAGATGGCTGCAATGCTCGCAAGTCTGCGTGGTTAGTAAATTTCTTTAAGTTTGATTAGTGTATACAGCTTACTCTTGTTCAGCAGAGATTGACCAACTAAAGAAACTTCAAGCAGCCAAACCCATAGAAAACAAATTGGAAGAGATTGCATGGCCCAGCAAAATCATGAACCTTCAACACACTATGGGTCTAGCTGATGATAAAAAACTGTATTCTCATTGCCAAGTAAGTTTTTTCTTCTCTGTTCTTCTTTCGTTCACTGTACACCATTGATACTTGCTATAGTCAACTGTTCAAGATGTTGTGGCACATGCGGGTCTCCCATTGGGCATCAACTGGCAGCTTCAAGATGTAGTAGCCGTAGGGAAAGTCGCACAAGTAGTAAGTTTTTAAGTTAATTCTCCGTTAACTATTACTTACTACACATTACAAAGGTGATTTCTAGGAAATAAGCACTTACGACACTACAAAGGAAACTGGGCAACACTCAAAATAATGAAGTTGATGCTCAAAAACCAGTGCTGCTATAAACAGCACATTGCATCCTCAGATCAATATAACCAGGATGATGGAGAAGAGTTGGAGGAGGGTGAGGGTGAGAAGGTGGATGAGGGTGAGAAAGAGAGTGAGAGTGAGAAGGAGGGAAATGACAGTGACTGGGATAGCATGTATATGCCAGAGAGGATTGACAAGAATGGGATCAGCAAGGAGGATGGGAATGAGAATGAGGGTAGGCATAATGTGGATGGGGATGATATTGTGGAGTTTGGAAGGAATGAGGACAATGGGAATGGCATGGATGGGGATGATATTGAGGAGTGTGGAGGGAAGGATGATGAGGGACGGAATGGGGAAGGAAGTTGCAGTGTCGAGCAGGCAGCCGCTACTGGATTAGCCGGAACCAAGAAGAGAAAGGTGACCCACAATGACAAACCAGCAACCACCACCATCACCAGAGCCATGTCCATAACTTGAACCCGCAGCTGCTCTGCCTCATTCCACCTTCCTTAATCTCTGTATGTGCATGCTAGATTTGCCATAACTCCTGAGGGTGTTTGGATGCTGCACCAAGCAGCTTCTTCCTCATGTCCATAACTTGAACCTGCAGCTTCTCTGCCTCATTCCACCTTCCTTGATTTCTGTATGTGCTTGCTAGATTTGCCATACTCTTGAGGGTGTTGGGATGTTCTGCACCAAGCAGCTTCTTGCTCATGTCCATAAATTGAACCTCCAGCTGCTCTGCCTCATTCCACCTTCCTTAATCTCTGTATGTGCTTGCTATAGAGGGTGATTGGATGTTCTGCACCAAGCAGCTTCTTGCTCATGTCCATAACTTGAACCTGCAGCTGCTCTGCCTCATTCCACCTTCCTTGATCTCTGTATGTGCCTGCTATATTTCCCATACTGATGAGGGTGTTTGTATGTTCTGCACCAAGCAGCTTCTTCCTCATGTCCATAACTTGAACCTGCAGCTGCTCTGCCTCATTCCACCTTTCTTGATCATTGTATGTGCTTGCTATATTTGCCATACTGTAGAGGGTATTTGGATGTTCTGCACCAAGCAGCTTCTTGCTCATGTCCATAACTTGAACCTGCAGCTGCTTTGCCTCATTCCACCTTCCTTGATCTCTGTATGTGCTTGCCAAACCTGCCATACTGTAGAGGGTGTCTGGATGTTCTGCACCAAGCAGCTTCTTGCTCATGTCCATAACTTGAACCTGCAGCTGCTCTGCCTCATTCCACCTTCCTTGATCTCTGTATGTGTATGCTAGATTTCCCATGCTGATGAGGGTGTTTGGATGTTCTGCACCAAGTAGCTTGCTTGCTCATGTTCATAACTTGAACCTCCAGCTGCTCTGCCTCATTCCACCTTCCTTGATTTCTGTATGTGCTTGCTAGATTTGCCATACTGTAGAGGGTGTTTGGATGTTCTGCACCAAGCAGCTTCTTCCTCATGTCCATAACTTGAACCTGCAGCTGCTCTGCCTCATTCCACCTTTCTTGACTATTGTATGTGCTTGCTAGATTTGCCATACTGATGAGGGTGTTTGGATGTTCTGCACCAAGCAGCTTCTTGCTCATGTCCATAACTTGAACCTGCAGCTGCTCTGCTTCATTCCACCTTCCTTGATCTCTGTATGTGCTTGCTAGATCTGCCATACTGTTGAGGGTGTTTGGATGTTCTGCACCAAGCAGCTTCTTGCTCATGTCCATAACTTGAACCTGCAGTTGCTCTGCCTCATTCCACCTTCCTTGATCTCTGTATGTGTTTGCTAGATTTGCCATACTCCTGAGGGTGTCTGGATGTTCAGCACCAAGCAGCTTCTTCCTCATGTCCATAACTTGAACCTGCAGCTGCTCTGCTTCATTCCACCTTCCCTGATCATTGTATGTGTTTGCTAGATTTGCCATACTGATGAGGGTGTTTGGATGTTTTACACCAAGCTTTTTTTTCCTCATGTCCATCACTTGAACTTCCAGTTGTGCTGCATTGTCCCAGTCCCCATTCTCTCCCATTACTAGTGCAAAATTGGTCCATTTATCATCATGGTACTGCTTAATCAATCCTATCTGTCTTCCATATAACTCATTTGCCTTAATATGTGGAAAAATCATCTGTCGCAATGCATAATCCTGACTTGTAAATCTCCATGGAATTGCACAGGACAAAATTATGCTTCCCATCTGACACATTCTTTGCTGCTCAGATTTTAACATTCTCTCCCTGCTCCAGTAGTGCACCAGAGGATGAACAGACAACATCTTAGATGATTGTCCTCTTTTCATCAAGGAGAAAGAGAGAAGGACACTAATCCCTTGTCCAAAGATGAACTCATCCCAATGACCATCATTGTCCAAGCCAAGCAGAGTATGATCCAGTGAAGTGACTGCCTGGGGTAGCTTTTTAGCTAACTTTCTATCAACATGTTTCCTGGACTTCTCAGCAGCAGACTGGAATATATCTTTAGAAATATTACTATGATGATAGAAAGCACATATTTGAAGAATTAGGATTGCAGCCTGGGCTGCTTGTGCACCCCCACCAGTGGAATGTCCACTAGCTCTCTTTTCTATCTCTTTAAAAGAAAGATCCCAAGTCCCATACACTGTTTTATTGTACTTTGATGCTCCTGTGAATGTAGCATCTGACATAAGAGCCTGACGATGTGCTGAGAATTGCCTCAGATATTGATCAATATCACATTTCCCAGCTTCAATATAAGACCCAGCATGATCAATAGCAAGAGGAATGTAGCCAAGTTTGGTCACAATCCTTTTGGCAGCTTGTCCATGCTCAGGCAATGGATCCAAACAGCTAGCCTTGAGAAATAGAGTTATAGCATCTGGCTCTGCCATTTCCTTGATCTCAATTCTGTTCTCAAATGATACAATCCTTCCCATGAATGGATTCCGGCTAGTAATCAGAATATTACCTCTGTTACCTGGGGGGATGAACTGGGCCAGCACCTCTGGAGGAGGATCATCAGCATTATCAAACACCATCAACCATTCTTCTTGGAGAGAAGATATCCACTGGAGGACAGACTCAACTGAGCCATCCATACCAGTATCTTGAGCAGCAGGAAGGCTAGAAATGCCCTTGAGAGACATCCCCATGCTCTCCTGAGAGGAGGCATCAACCCAGAACACATGTGAAAAACTGACAAGAAATGAATCCAGTGTTGTGAATGGTATTCTGACAACTCTTACCTGTCAGACATTTCTTCTATGAACTTGAGACAAATTTGGGTCTTTCCAATCCCTCCCATTCCCCAGAGGAGACAAAAGCGCCTTGGAATCAGTCTACTATGGACAAAAATCCTCCCAAGTTTATCAAGCACATCTTTCCGTCCAGTAAAGATTGGACTGGAGCTGGACTTTCGAGTTACAGGGAAGTTTATCTGCCTTTCACCAGTATTGGCAGGGAGAATATTGGAATTGTTCTGCATGTACAATTATTGCTAAATCATATACACAACTTACGAGAAAGGCTTACAAAAGTGCCGCCAGTAATGAGGATATTCTGGGCATTCGCAAAGAGACCCGAGACAGATTGTTGAGCCTGCTGATCATCAGGGAAAGCCGAGAACACAAGGCATAAGCAACTCACGGAGGAGTTTTGTTCCGATTTCGTGGATCCCAAGTTGGCATGCACTATTGCATCGGGCGGGGGAAGTGAACTTCCTTTCCGATGGGCTACAGGCACAACTGTTGGAGGGGAAACCGAAGCGGAGGCTTGGAGTTCATGGGTGGTCTGATCGATGGCGATGAGTGAGTAATTATGGACTAAGTTGAACACTCATATTAACGCCACTGGCTGGAACGCTTACGGGAGCAAGATCATTGATCGCCAAAGCGGAAAATGAAGTAGAGACTCGGAGGTCACAAGCAGTCTGATGGATGACGATGATTAAATACCTGAGAATGCGATGGGTGAAGTTTAACACTCACAGGAACGCCAGCGACTTGAATGACTCGTGCGCTTGCAGCCGCAGCACTGACGGGAACGGATCGCATGGGGTCAGCGGGGCTGGTTATGATTGTCGATGTTGAAGTTGCTGGTTCAGGGCTTGAACCTAGAGCATGGTTGGTCGGGGATGAATATTTTGGTTCCTTGGACTTGACAAATTTCTTAAAAATGCGCTCCATATCGTCGAATAGTGAGTTGTGGTGATGAGAGTCGATAAGAAAGAGGCGCTCGATTACACAAGCAGGGATCCCCGCCAACACCAAAGAGTTCCGGAATTCGAGATTCCGCCCCTCCACATGCCCCAAAGAGTTCCGGAATTCGAGATTCCGTCTCTCCACATGTCCGCCCCAACATGTGACATCCACGAATTACCTTATGTAATGTAGCTAGCCAAAGATTTTGAGTTCGCTTCACACACTCATCTTCTGTAGCCCTCGCTTCACAACACCACGGTTTGGCATGGTAATATATAACTACCTTGATCAAAAACGGCCACTAATAAGTTCTGACTAAGTGATATCAGTGATATTAAGATTCAATATTGTCAAAATATTGTTGACTTACTCGGACGAAACTGGCACTGGCCCTAAGGGGTAATTTACGTATAATACCCACCTCGCGGAGGGGCAATTGATTAGATTGCAACCACTGACAATGTATAAATTACATTCTATTGATCAGTGGCCAGCAAGTACGATCTATATAGATCAGCAAGCACAATGTCACGGTATAAACAGTAAGTTTTATTGATGGGAAGGCCCATTTTATAAATCAACAGTGGGTGAGCAATAAGTGCAACGGCGATCTATAAAGTATAATGTATACATTGTATAGACGGTAAAGCTTTAAAATTTAAAGTCGTATTGATGGAAAGGCCCGAAAGGGCGATGTAGGTGACATGTCAACAGTGTGACTTTGTGTAAGTGTGTGACTGACGCGGAGGGGAATCTCGAATACCGGAACGTCCTCATCCAGACGGAGTCCACTCGTATCACCTGTTCCGGCACTTGGTCCACGTCAATCTTCTATCCAGTGCTTCCTCCGTATCCTGTAATGCGGCAGCATCATGATCACCAGTCAAAACACCATCGAATGTCTTGGCCATCGGACAAAACTTTTGAACTCGCCTCTCCACCTCCGAGTGCAAACCTCCCTTTAGTGGTCTCTCACCTCTCTCAGTGGTACGTAAATTAATAGAATTTTGGTTTCTTGACTGACTATCTCTATTAAATTCTCAGCTTGCACGCGATGATCAAGAACTCCAAGATTTACGCGCAAAAGTTCCGCGTTCTAGAAGCCCGATTAGTATGTAGTAGACCACACAAAACATATGCAAGACCTCGAAGAATGTCGCACCGAATTGGAATCTTTCTTTCTAAAGCTTCAAGCCAAACTCAGAAAACTCCAGGACAGAGCTCACTGGTGCAAATCCAAAACAACTAGATGCAAACTATCACAACTCGCCCAAAACTGCCTTGTTGACGCGTAACAACAACTAAAAATGGCCGTGTTAGGCAAGAAAGTTGCGGGAGAGAGTGCAGAGTTAAATGTCTGTTACGAGAAACATGAATGACTCAAGGAGGCTCTCATGGTATGGCATTTCTCATACAGATCGTTAACCCAATGTATAACTTTTTTTTTTGGTTGTCAGGTTGCGAGATACGACGCAACAAACGGATCAACAACATCGCAAACGAATATCCGAAATGGAAAAAAGACGTTGCCACTGTTGAGATACTTGAAGGTCTGCTTTCCTTCTCTCCTGATTCATTGAAGGTGTAAACTGACGCCCTCCATCATTAGAAGTATCTTACCAAGAGACTCTTATTTAACTTGCCGATGCCGACTGGATGATGGTTTCGAAGACGTGGTCATACGATTGCAATACGATTGACGGAATGCAACTTCATGCCTGGCAAGGTATATCTTCCGTTCCTAGCCTCTCTATTTCTTCCTTATCATTCTTGCGTATAGAACCTGAATTACAATTAAAGATCTTGAAGTTCTCAAGAAATCTCCGTTGAGAACCATGTAGAAACAGAAAAACAACTCTACGAAAACCTTGGTTTGTGATGACATGATCCCTGTTTCACTGTTCATCGCCGGTCAAGGACACCCAAATCGGCGACCAACCTCCCAAGATTGAAGAGTCAATCATGTCAAGAGACAGCCCAACAGCAATTTAAAATATTACTGGGGATCGTTGGGATGAAACTTTGGGTAGAGAGATAGGACTAAAAAGTACATAACCAACAACGTTCCATAAGTAGTCCGGTAAGTACCTTCATGCTGTCTCCTGATCAACCACTGCTTGGGCTCTGAACAATCTTTGTACTCGAATAGGTTGCAACGCAAATGTAGATCAGAGATCAACGAAGACTCAGATACCTGGGACACCGTTGATTGAGCCTTGGCGTAGTGCTCATTCGAGGAATGGCCAGTGCTCTGGGACAAAGCGACACTGCGTATTAGCGTGAAATACAGTATTAATAACCTATACAAGTATAAAAGAGTTCCAGGATGCTACGATGAGTCACTTCCACTCAAAAATAAGATCCACTTGTGCGTGGAAACGGTGGTGACGTTGGCTCTTCTAAAAATCACCAATGTGCTCCCGTCATGAAGGGATTTTTGTCAATGTCAACGAAGTGAGATTTACATTCCACAGCCCCGTAGTAGTTTTGGAGCCGTCCTCGGCACTTTCTACTCGTTTCCACAATGATCCGTGAAATATTTGGGGTAGATGCCAAGCAGGTGGTCCTTCTCTCTCTATGGATCTAATGTCGACACCTTTTAATCCCTTACCATAAATTATAAATTTGAGGCACCAAACTATATCGAGTTCCTGACGATTGTCCAACATCCTTATTCTTTGTCTGTAGTTCTAGTTTCTGTGATTTACGGTGACATCTGTGCATAGACTTTTGGTGGTCGGCTCTCTCAGGCTGTAACCTTGTGGTAACTCAGCTATCGCCTAACCACCTCTTTGGACCTATCGAACCCCATTTCGGCAAGGGCTTTGTTGCCTTTATTCTACCTACTGATCACTGCCCTTTTACCCTCAAAGGGCACTTTGCAGATCGAAGCCGTTTATGCACCCAAATTCTTCCATTTATCCCACCCTCATTGTCTTGCATCCTTCTATTTAAATCTGTTCGGCGAAGTTTATAGCCTTTTAAATTACGAAGATTTGTACATAGAGCTATGTATTTCTATATTATTGAGCCTCAATGGCAGGACTTGCTTTCCGACTTGGCTTATAAAAAATTATCCAGGTTCAAGCAAAACATTGAATAACTGCTGCAGGTGGTGAAGATATCAGTCCTGATGGTCATTTCCACTCCAACGTCGCAACAATAGCCGTCGATGCCGAACTACTTGTGTCCGCTACCCATGCTGCTCGTTGCTGTCACTGGTAGAGGTCGATCCTTGGAAGTAGCAGGGGTGAAGGATGAAAAGGGAAAGAGTAGAGGATGAAGGTAATAGGCATCCGCAAACTTTTCGCAAAATTTTCCCAGGATACCTATTTTCGCCAAGGAAATGGCCATCTTTGGGCCACCAAATCCGCAAAAAAACTGCCGGCCTTATGGAGCTTCACACAGGTACACAAATACTACTTAGGTAGAAGGCGATACGCCGTGAGTTTGTCCTCAACCACCGATGAAAGGCGACGTGTTAAGAAAGCAGACGAGTCTGTTAGACGCGTTGGACCAGTCTTTTCCGCTCTCTGACTCTCCTGCTGGACCAACTCAACTTGGCACCCCTATAACGCCTGTACGCCGACAAAGGACTATTGATCACTACTTTGAGGCTGGCTCAAGCTCTTCAAAAAACTCCAATATACAAGAGCAACTGAGAATAGCACGGAGGGTCCATGATGCTGAACAATCCAATGCGGCAGGTGGGTACCAAGTTCTACAGCAGAATCAAGGCGAGAACTTAACAGTTGTCTCAGCTTCACTCATTAATAGTGACTACCTGGCAACTTCCATGGAATCTGCTCCACCTGCCAGGAGAGGTGGTGGCGCCAGTGGTTTCGGCCTGAATTATGATCATGAAACCCCTCTTCGAGCAATAGACTTTGGGGGACCCGATCAAGGACAAAGGTTGGACTTATGTTTTCACAACCACTTTTCCCTTTTCTGAATATGATTAGGTTGGCGGATTTCGTGGCCAAGTCTATAGAGAACACGGGCGACGGGCTCTCTGTGAAAGAGGCAATGAAAAAGCTTGGCCTGAATGGGTGAGTTATGAGATTGAAATTGATGTTGTTGTCGCAGCTAAGGACGGCTTATAGCCCAAGGGATCTTTTACCGGGGCTTGAAGTTCGTTTATTGAATCATCAAGTAATTGGCGTTGCATGGTAAATGTTGCCTGTATTCCCACCTTCGTTTTTCTTAACACGACCCAAGGATGCTCGACAAAGAAAGAAGTCAGGATCGAGGGGGAATACTTGCGTCAGTCATCTATGTCTCCTCATCTATGTCTCCTTTATAGACTGCAAATTTACTTCATTTACATGCAGGGACGATATGGGACTTGGTAAACCCTTGTTTTTCCCTGATGACTCTAGTATCAACTAAGCTTTTAAATTTCTATAGGTAAAACTGTGCAAATGATAGCGACCATGGCAATGAATATGCCGGCGCTTGAGGATGAATGCCGTACCACCCTCATCGTTGTTCCTGCCGCTCTGCTTCAGCAAGTAAGTCCATTTTACACACTTGTTTTGGAACGTGTTTCAACTGTGATCAGTGGAAAGACGAGATTGAGACCAAGAGCAATAATATCTTCAAAGTTCATATTCATCATGGGAAAGATAAGCTGAAGGTAAACACAAGAATCTTTGTTCATTCACTGATATTGACTTCTTTTCTTACAGAAATTATCTCAAGTAGCGTCAAAGGATGTACGTTCAGATTCTCTTCTTTCATATGCAAGGGAATCTCCATCTCTACCTTATACAGGTCATCATAACTTCATATCAAACGCTTTGTCTCGATTTCAATATTCCCCGTGACGTTGAGATTCACGAGGAAACCCAGTGGCTTGAAGCTCATGGGTGAGAGTAATGGTGTTTGCCAAGGAGATGAGAAATCCTCAAAAGTTTGAGATAGAGGAATTCTAGCACAAGTCAAGTTCCACCGTGCTGTTGCAGATGAAGCTCAGTTCATTCGAAACCGGTGCGCATCAGAATTTTAGTCTCTTTCATCCAGGGACTTATCTAGGTTTTCTTTAATGTTAGAGCTACTCGGGCCAGTACCAGCCTTGCTCACGTTAGAGCGAGATATAGGTGGATGTTGACGGGTACACCCGTGACCAACACTCTGTACGTCACTTCCCTGCAATTTAGCCTTCCATGCCCTTTACCCCACATTCCGCAGAGCCGATATTTATGGTCTTCTCCGCTTTGGTCGATTTAGGCCATGGAACGACTGGAATGGTTTCAATACGTATGTGGTAAGTCATTGATTCCCTGACCTGCCCTAGATTATCCCTCATTTACTTTCCAGGCAAGGGTTCAGTTTGATGACGCCCCTCTGGCAGGTATGCACTCTTCTTGTTTTGTTTCACCTTCACTACATGATTATCAGGGTCGAGAGCACAGGCCATCTTGAAACCCATTCTCCTGCGACGCACGAAAAACTCTAGATTGGAAGGCAAGCCACTTTTAGAGTTGCCGCCTAAAGAAATCGAGATAGTCAAACTCCAGTTCAGTGATGACGAACGTCAGGTATGCATACAACTTTTAATGCTGCACTTTTAGGTTTCCGATTCCATTTTACAGATCTACAACGACTTCGAGAACAGTACCAAGCTTCAATTGAACAAGTTCATCAGAGCGGGAACGCTTCTCAAACAGTGAGTATATCCACAAAATATCAGGCCTCTTTAGAAGTTGAACGTCTTCATAACTAGCCACGCCGCTGTCTTGGTCCGTTTATCCTAGTTTTTGTTTCGCCCGCATAGCTGACCTGCTTGCGTAGGTTATGATACTACGCCTACGTCAACTTTGTTGTCACCCATATCTTATATTAGTTTGTATCCTCTTACCGGCACTCAACAGTTGCTGACTCACATCTTTTCGGCTGGCAGTCTTTGGCAGAAGAGTTCGAAGATCCCACATTACTAGTCGGAAGTGATGCAGATAAAGAGCTTAGTAGGGCCAGGAAGGTTATGGGTGCAGCATGGGTCGCTGAGGTTAGCCTTGTCGTGGAACTTACTCGTGTTTTGCGAGTTTATACTCAAGTTTTGTTTAGGTAAAACAAAGGTGTGACTTCATGTTTTAATCGCCTTCCCCCAGCCCGTTCATGTCTTTTGTTGCCAGATTTCTTATTCGTGCAGCAGCTTCAGAATTGTTGAGTTTCGTGGGCGAAGACGATGGACCAGACGCCAGTTGTCCCAATTGCAATGACAGTTAGTACATTATATCATTTTTTCTTAAACTTCCTTTGCTGATACATTGTAGTGTTCACTGGGGGAAACGGGCGCGTCCTCGTATGTGGACACGAACTATGCTTTGGCAAGCACTTTCCTCTATCTTGATGGTTTTTCAACTTACTTATCCCCGAATCCAGACTGTACTCTTGACTTGAACAACTCACCAATCGCCCATAATGGTATTTTGTGGGTACTTTCACTGCCTAACAGCATTGTGAATCGATGTTTATCCGTTTGTTTGACAGCGGCGAAGGCACCGAACGAGAAAACCTTGCTGTCGAGAAAGAGTTCGAAGCTGCCTTGGCGAAGGGTTACCGACCTTGTAAACGAGTCCTTTGCGCTTTCCGGCGGGGTTTTGAAATGCTCATTAATTGACTAGGCCCAACATGCAAGAAGATGGTGGATTTGAAATCAACGGATAAAGTTTTCAAGTCAGCAGCATTTGAACCAACTGAAGAAGAGCTCAGGGAGTATGCTCGTTCCGGGCGGCGTGTAAAGAAAGAGAAAGCAAGCTATCATGCCATAAAAATGCGATCCCCTTCTCCAGTCAGATCCATTTCACCTGCTAGATCCATTCCAGATGTTCTCGATGATTCCGATGACGATCTTCCTGATGTCGCGCACATGCTTGACACTCTTCCAAAGAAACGTAAAGAAAATATGCAACGTAATAAAGCCAAAGTTAGTATTTCCAAATTCCTCATGTGGCAGGGCTTTTCATCCTGACCTCTCCCATTCTGTAGGTGAATATTCTTGATCTTACTCAAGATAACGAGAAAATGTTTACTACTAAACGCATCAAGCGCAAAGCGTATGAAAGCGACTCGGATTTGGATGTCAGTGAAGGATATTTTACACCAGACAAACGTCGGCGAGGTGGAAATACTAGAGTATCATCGGCGTCCCCTGGCCCTTCCAAAGGAAAAGGAAAAGCCGGTGCATCTAGACCTGATGATGGCCCATCTGATGCTGTCATAGCTACCTGGGGGCGTGGAGACGATGATCTGGAGCCCAGCACCAAGATGTTAGCGTTGATTGATTATCTGAGGGAATGGGACAGCACTGGAGACAAGACCATCTGTTATTCCCAGTGTATGTCATATTCCGAGTCCACCGACATCATCATCCATTTAACTTCCCTTTCTCTACAGGGACTTCAGTGCTTGATTTGATCGAGACGTTGTTTTCCCGTCATGGCATTCGGTCATTACGATTTGATGGAAAAATGGGCCGGTTTGAAAGAGATGCGACTTTGGCCACCTTCAAGCAGATCGGAGGACCAAAAGTCATTCTGATCAGGTAATGTTAAATCTGCCTATTCATGGCTTATTGTTTAATATGTGATTCCCAGTACCAAGTGTGGCAGCGTCGGGTAAGCATTGTTAGCAACTATTGATGGGAGCTCGATGATTAATTCTTGCAATCAGATTGAATTTGGTGTCTGCTAATCGCGTCGTCAAGTAGGACTTCTTACTATAGATAACCTCAACTGAGCTGATCAGTTTCGATCAGTATGGATCTGTCGTGGAACTATGCCGCTGAATCGCAAGCTTATGATCGGTGAGGAGCTTACCTGTTGTTGGCAATCGGATATTGATACGCTATCTACGTTAGGTGTCATCGCATTGGACAGGAAAAAACTGTCCATGTCAAACGTTTGGTGGTTGAAAACACCATTGAGGAGCGGTGCGCTTTCCTTGTTAATTGATTATCTATGTGATTTCACCGACTTCATTGACTCTTAGTATGCTCCTGTTGCAAGACGTTAAAATTGGTACGTGGTTGCTTTAGCTTCCATCAGTTACCTCCAGCGCTTAGACTAAGCTTTCACAATTTCAGGTTTGGCCGACGCTGCCCTTGGTGAAGGTCAAGGTGCCAAACTTCACAAACTTAGCGTGAAGGATATCAAATACGTGAGTGGGCCTGGATGTCGTTACACAATGCCACTAACTGTTGGTCGTCAGCTATTTGGAATGGGTCCAAAGGAGACAAATGGACGGCCTCAGGCAAAGGCTACCTGATATTTGTTAATTTAATTGCACGGTCTTTCCTCGGTAATCGCGGAAAGAATCGGTAGTTCGTCATAATAAAGTCTATATAGTCCAGTATTCCAAGCTTATTGTATATCATAATTTACAAAGGCAGCTCGTGGCAGGTTACCGGTTGTCCATGAACGAGTACATTTAAATATTTATTTTGCCCTGGCAATGATCATAACAGATGTTCTAAGGCCAGCTGCAGATAATCATTTCAGTTCAAATCATCCCTTGTTAAAAACAAATTCGGATTTTTTACCATTGCCAGTCGAACTCGGGGGTCCTCATAACTCGTAGCTCATCTCATCAGACTCCAAGGTAAAGAACAAGAGGCAACATCAAGAGTGCCAAGCGTCCGTTCTCGACTATCTTATCGGAAAGGGCGGCACTACTAGTAGTAGTTGCCGGAGCTGTGGTCGAAGTGGTGCCGGTCGCGGTTGATGATGAATTGGAACTTGAAGTCGAGGTGGAAGTGGTTGATGTCGAGACTGTGGCAGGGGTGGATGTGGTTGTTGTTTCTAAAGTTGATGATGATGATGATGAGTCGTCCGACGTGCTTGAGGTAGTCGCAGTCGAGGGCGCTGTAATCGAGATGGGACCAGGCCCAAGGCTGAGACCATAGAATGAATAAGAGTCTCTATGGATCATTTCAGGCGACTTACGATGGAACGCCACTTGGCCTTACTCTACTGACCGTAGACGTGTCGGAGGTGCCTTGTGCTAGGACATTGCCAGATAAGATGGAAAGGATGAAAAAAGCTTGGTAGATTGAAAAACGCATAACTGGCTTAGTAGGGGTGGATATGCTCAACAGAGAGGGATGCGGAGCTCTTCTTGGTTGGAGTAAAGGTTATATACCACCACATAGGTATTTTTATTCCCAGTCCCTAAATGACAATCGTGTACAGGACGGCGATGTATGACCAATATCTAAGATCAAGTATGATTAGGCGCAGCATATGTTCTATAAGTAACTGTAGGTATGATGTGAGGTGCGATAAGTCCAATGAATGCCTGTCCATATGAGTTGAAATGTATACCCAGATTACGAGCCAAAAGAAAATAATACGAAAAAAATGCTGCGGATCGGTCTAAGAGTGTCAACAGCCGCCATTGAGAAGTCGATTCTTGGGCCAAGGCTGTGACGCATCCTTCCATGTAGTTATATTTGGATTGGTGTAAACGTTTTCATATCTATTGATTGGAGATGCCATTAGCCTAATAGATATATCAGTATATATATAGATTGGAAGATGCATACGTTTTGATGTACTCCATTGTTGGATAGTTGGGAGGATCGCAACCAATATTGATCGCGTTCTTTGGTTGATACACCCTGATCCAATCAATGCTCATTGTCGCCGGGAACGTCAGTTTGTTCAAGTCGACCGGAGCGAAGTTCAAGGAGAAACCAAGATTGGCAATAAGGTACTATATATATATATATAATTAGATGAACATATTGCGGACGGAGAGTGAAGGCCATGATAGGATTTTACCATTGGCTCCATCGGGATTGGTCGTGCATGAATCTCTGTTTGTGTATCTGGTCCCATCCCTGGAGCTCGAAGGGTCCAAACTGCCTTGCCATCGTTAATCCAAGTAATGTAAGCATTATCGAACCTTTAGTTCAATTAAGTTATTAATATCAAGTGAACATATGTCAGACTGTTACCCTGGCTTATACTCGAAACCATAGGTGGCAAAGCATTTCGTCCCAAGCTCATAGCAGTCCTGGTTCGTTAGTGAGAGGCCGCTTGTTGTTTGCTGATAAACACCTGGTTGGATTGAAGATACGCTCACTACAAAACAAGAACAGGATTAAAATGAGAATAACACACCTCCTTTGTACGAGTTCAGCATAGTCCCTTCAGTGTCGTATATGATGAGATTGTCGCTTGTGTTCTTCCATATGTACTCCGCCTAAAAACATATATTCAATGCCTCAATCGAAATACGTAGTAAGGACAGACATTATACGGAGCCCATTGGGCGGACAGAGACACCTGTGGAATCGTTCAAAACATTTCAGAATCATGGAGGGGGTACAGACCTTGCCGCCATCTGGATCGACAAGAGCCTCAAATACATCAATTTCTGGAGCTGATCTTCCAACGTATGAGCCGTCAGCCCTCACGGGGCCAGGATGAGACTCTCCGGGGCATGTACAAGCAGCTGCAGTGTGCACAATTAGAGTAACCGCAGACGACCAAAGCCGGTGAACTTACACAAACGTTGCCCTGGAAGATATGACTGCCACGACAATAAGTCGTTGATTCCGGCCGAGACAGGCAGGGACGACATACCAATGCGCCGCCATTACCTGGATCTCCGTTCTCGAGTGCAGCTAATGGCGTGGACGTCCCGGGATATGTCTGATTGGGCAATGTCCCCACGTCACATGTGTCATATGAATAGGGCCACTGATATGCGACGTGAGCTAGTCGCACGAAAGTCGACATGCAAATGAGGTACATACCATGCCATCTAGACTTCCTCCATAGCCAGCACGTCCTTGTACGCGTAGATAAATCTTCAATCCGGAGGCACGAAGGTGGCAACGTACCAAGATTTCCCATAGCCCACCTGTGCAAGATAAGATCCTATAAGAAATATCCATTATTGACAGACACGGTAGGACTCACACAGCTGGCCACAACCCGCTATAATCGAAATAAAATGGTCAGATATCTTTCATGCTAGGTTCTTGAAGACAATGGAACACCGACCTGACTTTGTTTGAGCCAGGAAGTGTTACAGAAGCTGAGAATGCAATATTCGAAATTAACCTGACGTATAGGACATGACCAAGTATCGATTTGTACCTTCGAGAAGTCCTCCAGTAAAACAAAATTTATTCCTAGATAAACAATGAACAATTTCAACCTCGTGCTCTGTAGACGGAAATACGAATTGTACCATGATTGAATCTTAGAAACAGAAGGGCTAGAGCGTTTAAAAGAAGCACAAGTTACAGATAGCAACATACCATTCCAGAACGGTAGTTTAAATTGTGGTTATTCAGCGGATTGGCAACGTTCTCCAGCGTCAACCGTAATGAACCGCCTCGCGTCGTTGCTTAAAAGGAGGTACATAAGAATCGAATCAAAGTCAATAACGAGAACTTGACCTACGTTGATTAACATCATACCATTCTAAATCGTTCTAGACACAAAGCGTATCCTCAGCATCCAAACGAAAAAAATAAAAATACAAAAATAGTTACAGTTCCCCAATAGTGGAAATCAACGGCCTCCCAGAAAGGATCGTCCCCAGGGTAAAAAGTGCGACCATCGGTGTTGAATTCATCTGAGAATACTAGAGCGAAGTCTTCGCCCGACGTATAGGACTTCTTGGTCATGGCTGAAGCTGGTGTATCGCGATCGATGAGACCATAGTTTCCTGTAAAATTTGGCACTTGACCCGTGGCATTGGTTCCTCCAAGGTTAAAACCCCCCTGGTTTGTTTGCTTCTTAGCCACCAAGAAATGGGTCAAGAGAGGAAACCCTGTAGCAAAGACGCTAAGTATCTGTCATTGCAGAAAAAAATGGGATGAACATCCACCTACCAGCACTACATTACATCAAAGTAACCAGCAGATTGAGTTTCCTAAACCACATAAGAAGCAAAAAAAAAAACCCGTACAAGAGCATCAAGATACCTCCACCTAGAAATAAAAGGCACCCAAGGTTGGCGATTCCACGAACCGTAAAGATGTGGCCACCCCTGTCGATGTCTCTGTCTCGTAACGGGTCAGGATTGTGTAGATAGTCATCAGGTTCTACGGCGTCAATAGAAAGTGGCATGCCCCATGACTTGGGTGACGGTGCCAATGAGTACTGTCCAGTGTACTTGTGAGCGAAGTATTAATACGTGGAGAAGTACAGCACACCTTTTGAGCAATTGAGTTCTAGGTTCAACGAAAATTAAGTTATTAATTCAAAGTAGGAAGAAAATCGTCTCCAACCTGGTAGGCATTGCCGTCTTGGAGCGGTAGTAGGAGACTGGTGGCTGAGGCTGATGACTGCAAGTCGCTCATGATATAGTTCGAGGACGAATGAAGGAAAAGGTGGTTGTGAATTGAAATAAATGAGTGACAGCTGGATAAGTTTGAAGGGGAAGTGAATAAAATACTATAAAATACTCAACGCAAGTCGACACGAGTAGTCAAGAACTCTGTAATAGAAGCTCGGTAAGTATTTTGGAAGGGTTCTGGGTCCGGGCCGAGCCGAATTCAAGGAACGCCCAACTGTCTGGTCATCATTAGTCGATGATGGATGACCAAATGTTCCCTACTACATATATGATATGAGCAAAGCACAAAATACTCACTTTGAGTTCCAAACACGTCTTGTCGTTATACTGGTCTACTCCACACTCAGACTGCTCACGTATGTGCGTCTATTAGTAGACCTATCACTCGTAACGATCTTCGCTTTTGTTTTGCTGCCCGATTCTCGGACAACGATGGTGATCTTTGGTAGGGCCATACGATGCCGAAACGTATGGTTGAAGTAGATCCCACTCGTCAGTATCACCTTTTTTGGTTCGTCCATCATAGCTTTTCGACAAGTAGACGAGATCAGGAAAAACTTTGGCCGCCCGTCTCGATTTCCCTTGACTTCAGACATACAATTGTAGTAGCACTCTGGACGGCCTTTTTCCGATGATGCAGTTAAATAATACAGCGCAGGACTTCTGAACCTTTCTCCTCTCTTCCAACCCCGAATAAATCAGGCATCAAGATAACTTTGTGTGCGTCGTCGATGTGATAAGTTGTGTGACGGAGAATTGAAATCAGTCCCGGCTCAGCAATGATGATAATCACATGACCGCGTAAGTTACATAATTTAAATAATAAACAAAGGATGTCAGATGTCATAGCAAAGTTCACAGGCCATAATGTCATATCCATTAATAAAAACCTTGTAATCACCTAAAATGATTGATCAATAATAGCCACTAATTCCTTGTGATATATAATTTATATATCTTGCTATGATTGATTAATAAATACTGCTGGTTCTTTTCTACAAAACTTAAGTATAAAACATTTATACATCAAATTATACATCATGATACCTCCCTAACCTCCTAAACTAAATCCTAACATAAGCCCTAACATAGACCCTAAATGAACCCTAAATGAACCCTAACCTAACCATCACACAGAGAGGCCATAAAATGACCTCTCAGAAATGAGCTAAAATGCAAACAGAGCCATAATCATTATTGTGTGAATAAAAAAGAAGGGAGGGATAATAGAAGGGTACAAATAATTAAGTTTTATAGAACAAATTAAAATTTATAGAACCAGCAGCATTTATTAATTAAGCATAGGAAGTATTGTTGTAAGATGTATAAATTATATATCACAAGGAATTAGTGGCCATTATTGATCATTTGAGGCAATTACAAGGTTTTTATTAATCAACATGCCAAACTGTGGTGAAGTTCATGGGCTTTTTCTTGTTAAATCTGTGCTATATAAAATCACACATATTTACAGCGAACAATGGTGACAATCATGGTGTTTCCGTATTTGGGCGCTTATGGGTTTTGTAGCGCATTTGCTTGATAACAATTTCCTTTTTAAGAATTTCTATTTAAGGCAATGTGAGATGGATGATTTATTTGTGGGTGAAACTATGGAAGAACTCAATGAGAATTTATTTGGAAATTCTGAAATTCTGTAGATAGGATCTTGCGATATATTCTAATAAATTGCTTGGAGCATGTTTTGAGATTTTGGCCTTGTAATAAGTACCACTGTTTCTCTGTGAAAGATTGCTATTTTTGAACACAAAATGGTCACAGCCCTATGGCTGACCATAGTTGATTTTGCCTCTCTACTGCACACTTTATCTTCTGCAACTGTAATAGGAGGTGCAGTTTAGTTTTTTTAACAACTGTTACATTCCATTATACGTTACTCCGGTCCGGCTCCGTCGGAGCTGTTTCCGGTAGTCCGTACTCCATACAGTGCCTTCCCTTATATCCCAAACTACTCTTCCTATGTTCAACTCCGAGACTTCTCCGTGTCATTCCGGTTCCTCCGTCTATACTCCAAGCCCGTTATCACTTCTTTGCCACTACCACTATTCTTTGTCATCATCCTTCCCACCATCAGTCAGCATACCCACCATGGATTATTCACCCAAGAATGCAGGACCTTTCCGGGAGCAGAACGCAGCACTTATATTTATCTCTTATATTTTGGTTGCTATTCCTTTATTTATTTAAGTACTCGAAACTTGTATGTTTTCCCGCAGTTCGAATATCAACTTAGTTTCCACCTCTTGTTTTTCCTCTAAGTCACTGAGGTCTCCCGACTTGTTACTTTCTTCTTCTGTTCCGAAATCAGGACACCTTAGGAGCTGGGCGGCACAGCACACACGCTGAGGCCAACGTCCTTTCCGGGTTACTGTTCCGGAGTAACTCCGACGTGACTTCCTTGCTTTAAACTTAACAGTATATTCGAACTGCTCACCCACTCCTATGCTAACTCGTTCCAAAACTTCCAAAACTCAATTACCGATACAACAAAACATGTCCCACAAAAATACTCCTACCAGGCAGACTCCCATTCCCGATGTAGTCGAAGAGGCTAGTCTTATCAACGAACCTCGGATGGCTACGGACAAAGTTGAGTCTCCATCTATTCATATCAATGAACTTGTTTCCGCTTTAAATTCCCTTGGGAAATCCTCAGCCAAGTCTGATTTGGCTGGCAGACTTAGAGAGCCCGAACCCTTCACGGGTAAGGATCCTAAGAAACTGAAAGCTTTTCTTTTCCAGTGCAAGCTCTATTTCCGGAGCTCTTCCAACACATTCCGAGATGACTCCAAGCGAGTGACATTTGCTTTGTCCTATCTCTGGGACGTTGCTCAGGAATGGTTTGAACCTGGAATTTCCGGTCTCACCGACGAGCCTCCGTCTTGGCTTGAAGATTGGGATCTCTTCGTCAGCGAACTTCAGTCCAACTTTGGTCCTTACGACGAGTCCGCCGACATAGAACACGAACTCACCAATCTCCGAATGAAGGACGGCCAACGTATCTCCGATTACTGATTACTTAGTCCGGTTTAACTCCTTGGCAGTCTGCTGTACTTGGGGCAAGCCTGCTCTGAGGTATAGGTTTTACGAAGGTTTACCTTCCCGAATCAAGGATGAAATCAGCAAAGGTGATGGCAAGCCCCGGTCTTTAACCGCGATGCATCAAAAAGCTCAAAACGCCGATGCTCGCTACTGGGAACGTATGCAAGAACGTTCTCAGGAATCCGCTCCGCAGCAACGCCAAAACCCTCCAAAGGGTCCTACCCCTTCTTCATCCTCCTCTGTACCCTCTTCTTCCAACCCTTCTTCCAGTTCCGGTAAACAGTCTCGGCCTTCGGATCAAAAATCCGTTAAGCCCGCAGACTCCGGTAAGGTTTCATCTTCCACTCCTCCTAAACCTAATCTAGAAGGCAAGCTGGACTCGCGGGGTAGACTTACCCAGCAAGAAAGGCAACGCCGGATGGATAATAAACTTTGTCTTTTCTGTGGCAAGCCGGGACATCGCATTCCTGACTGTAACCTTGCCAAGGCAAGCTCCGCTAAAGGCCAAGCCTCTACCGTTTCTGATTCCGTTTCCGAGTTCGCTCCGGCTAAGCCAAAGGACTCCGGTTCAGAAAAAAAAAAAGACTAAGCAATTCACTGGACTCAGCACAGACGGTGAATTGCGAGAAGCCCTGTGCTGAGCTTGTTGCAGTTCTAAATGCAATAATATCTCCAAAAACCTGAGCAGTCTTTGTTTCTCTTCTTTGTGTTCAATTTCCGAATGTCGATTTTTCCGCTTTCATTGACAGTGGTTCCACTCACTGTTTCATGGATGAGCATTATGCGAAGTCCAATGATTTTCCTATTTTTCCTATTACTCCTATGATTCTCCGTCTCATCGATGGTTCTTCTCCGGGCATGATCACCCATGCTACCATTGTTTCCGTTCAGTTCTCATGTGGTACCGTCCACAAAATCTGATTCTTACTAACCAAACTGGATTCCGATTTTCCTGCTGTACTCGGGCTTGACTGGCTCACCCAACTTAATCCGTTGATTTACTGGCGATATCAGTGATTACTATCCGAGACCGGATAGATCCTTCCAGTTCCCGCTTTGACCGTTTAGGCCAAGGCACCCATTCAGGTATCTGAGATTATGAATCAGGTCGGATACGGTTTCCGCAGAGTGTCGAAGTGTTGTAAAAGCTTGCGAGACTATTGGAACCATGTGCTGATATTCTGTTTTTGTTCCGTAACCATTGACTGCTCCTAACATTTCCGTTGATTGTCTGGGATAGCAGCTTTCATATAGTTCCATCCATTCCGAAGGAGCCCAATGCTACTCCATTTCCGTTCACGATCCAGTCGAGGCTTCTGGCCGTTCCGCCTCAGCCTCCGCTACACCTTCCGATTCCAATCTGGACGGTGTTCCGGAAATATACCACAAATTTTCGGACGTCTTTTCCAAAGGCAAGGCTAACACTCTAGCGGACCATCAGGAGTATGACCTAAAAATCGAAATCGATGAGTCTGCTAAGCCCCCTTTGGGTCCGATTTATCCCCTTTCCGAATCCGAGTTAGGAACACTCCGAGAATTCATTGACGAGCACCTAAACATGGGTTTCATCCGTCCCTCTAAGTCTCCCTTCGGAGCACCTGTCCTGTTTATCAAGAAGAAGGACGGGTCACTCCTGCTTTGCGTCGACTTCCTAAAACTCAACGCCATCACTCGGAAAGACAAGTATCCCTTACCCCTTGTTTCCGACTTACTTGATGCTCCGCGCAAATCCGGAATATTCACTAAAATCGATTTAAAGCATGCCTACCATCTCGTCCGGATCGCTGCCGGAGACGAATGGAAGACTGCTTTTCGTACCCACTATGGCTCTTTCGAATGGCTCGTCATGCCGTTCGGACTTACCAATGCCCCTGGCGGTTTTCAACGCTTCCTTAACACCATTTTTGCTGACCTTTTAGATGTGTTCGTAATCATCTATCTGGACGACATCCTCATTTTCTCCATCAACAAAAAAGATCACATCAAACATGTCTCCGAAGTCCTCCGACGGCTCCGAGATAATAATCTTTTCGCCAATGGTAAGAAATGTGTTTTCCACTCCGATTCCGTCGAGTACCTGGGTCACATGATCGGTCCTGATGGCCTTTCTATGGATCCGGCGAAAGTCCAAGTCATTCAAGACTGGCCGGAACCTCGGAAAGTCAAAGATGTCCAATCCTTCCTCGGTTTTGCTAATTTTTACAGGCGTTTCATCCACAACTACTCCGATATTGTGGTTCCGTTGACTCGTCTTACCTGGAAAAATATTCCGTGGGTTTTTGATGACAGTTGTCGCCTTGCTTTTAAGACTCTCAAGGAGGCTTTTATTTCCGCTCTGGTGTTAACACACTGGAAGCCTAACTGTCCTATCATTGTGGAAACTGACGCATCCGACTACGCTTTAGCAGCTATTCTTTCCATCCGTGATTCCGATGGAGAAATCCATCCTGTCATGTATCGTTCTCGTACCTTTTCTGGTGCAGAATTGAATTACGACATTCACGATAAGGAACTCCTTGCCATTTTCGAAGCTTTCAAAGCTTGGCGTCACTACCTTGAAGGTGCTAGTTTCCCAATTGATGTGGTTACTGACCATAAAAATCTAGAGTACTTCGCGACCACCAAAATCTTATCCCGGCGTCAAGCCCAGTGGTCCAAGTACCTTTCCGCATTCAACATGGTTATCAGATTTCGCCCAGGCCATCTCGGAACAAAGCCGGACGCGCTTACTCGTCGTCCTGACCTCTATCTAAAGGAGGGAGGGAAAGATTACGGTGAAGTCAATCCACACAATTTTAAACCTATCTTTTCTTCTGAACAACTTTCCGCTTCACTCTGAGCTACTTCATTACTCCCTACCGTACTCCGTGGTATCTTTACCATGGATGTCGAAGAGCTCAACAAGGGGATCCTTTCCGCTCTTCCCACGGATCCCCTTGCACAGTCCTACTTATTGGATCTAGACAATCCGAAGTATGCTAGATGGTCTAAGGACTCTTCCGGATTCGTCCGGATTGATCAACGGATCTATGTTCCAGATTCCGGAGATCTTCGTCTCCATGTCCTTCATTATTATCATGACCATCCTGTCTCCGGACATTCCGGTGTCAATAGGACTCTTGCGGTTATCCGTCGAGAGTACACTTGGCCCAGTATCCGTGTTTTTGTCACTGATTATTGTAGGACTTGCACCACCTGTTCTCGGTCCAAAGCCAAACATCATAAACCATACGGCTTACTCCGACAACTCCCTGTTCCGTCCCGTCCTTGGGACTCCATCTCCATGGATTTCATTGAACACCTTCCGGACTCCGAAGGTTTCACTGCGGTCTTAGTCGTAGTAGACTGATTCACAAAACAATCCATTTTCATCCCCACATACGACACCATCACTTCCGCTCAACTTGCTGAACTATTTGTCATCCACGTGTTTTCCAAGCACGGTGTTCCGTCCCATGTAACTTCCGATTGTGGTTCCGAGTTTGTATCTCACTTCTTCAGATCCCTCGGAAAAGCCCTCAACATGAAGCTGCACTTTACCTCCGGATACCACCCGGAAGGTGACGGACAAACGGAACGCGTCAACCAAACCTTGGAACAATACATCCACATCTACTGCAATTATCAGCAAGACAACTGGAGTTCACTTCTCCCATTAGCAGAATTCTCCTACAACAATACTCCGAGTGCCACTACCGGTGTATCTCCGTTCTTTGCCAACAAAGGCTACGATCCGGCTATCACTATCCATCCGGAGTACGACCTCATCTCCTCCCGTGCTCACAAGTATGTTACGGACCTTAACAAACTCCACGAGGAACTCCGAAAAGCTATCCTTACTTCCCAGGAACAATACCAACGTTCCACGGACAAGCGTCGGATTCCTCCTCCGGACTTCAAGGTTGGAGATCGAGCCTTTGTCAGAGCACAATTCTCTTCCATACGACCAGACCTTCAAAGAAACTCTCCGAGAAGTATCTGGGTCCATATGAGATTATAGCTCAGGCAGGTCCTTTGTCTTGGACCCTCCGTCTTCCCGACAACTTGCGTGCCGTCCATCCCGTCTTCCATGTTTCCATGCTAGAGCCCTCCGCTCCAAACACTATTCTGGAACGTACTCAACCTCCGCCTCCTCCGGTCGTCATTGACGGAGAGCAGGAATTCGAGGTCTCCGAAATTTTGGACTCTAAATTGGACAACAGACGACATGTATGCAAACTTCTGTACCTAGTCAAGTGGTCTGGCTATGAAGGTACCGACGAAGAAACTTCCTGGTTACCAGCTAATGAATTAGGACACGCGTCCAAACTTGTTGCTGATTTCCACCAGAGTTATCCAGCTAAACCCGGACCTCTTCCGCTCTCTTGATTCCTTTTCCGTCTCTTTCCCTGTTTTTTCTGTTCCTTTCCATATCTTTTCCGTTCTATTGCTTGCTGTTATCTTACTCTTCTGTTTCACAAAACAAAGTCAAGAAAACAAAATTATTAAACAAAAACAAAACAAAAAGAAATAACAAAGACAATTATATACAGTTTATTCTATTTTCTACTCTATTGTTTTTTCTACTTCTTCTATCCTCTCTTCCTCCGCTCCTTCCGCCCTCTCCGTCTCCACTTCCAATCGTTCTTCCACCTCCTTGTCTTCTCCGTCATCTGATTCCTCGTCCTCCGTCTCCTCTTGCACCTCCGTCTCCACACCCTTCTCCACTTTTGTCGCGTCTCTCCGTTTTCTCTCCTCTTCTCTCCTTTCTTCTTCCCATCTATCTTTCTCTATTTCCTGTTTCTCCCTTTCTATCTCCTGCCTCATCCGTACTTCCATCGCATATTTAATACCTTCCTGCGTCTCCACCATCTTCCTCAACAACCCTCCAATCATCTCCAACCCCTCTATCAACAACTCCATCCCATCTACCTCTGGCGCTACCTCCTTCCCTTTTCCCTTGTCCTTCTTTCCACTCCGTTTCTCCGTCTCCGTTTCCTTCGTCTTCCGTTTCCCTCCGACCAAGCTGCATGCGATTTTTCGTTGGTAGCAGCGCCAGCACCCTGGCCCACTGCTCTTTTCGTAGCACACCGGCTGCACGCTGGGTTTTTCTTTGTTTTGGTCTGATAGACCTCCTATGTTTTTTCTGTTAGTCTTGTTCCGTTCCTATTTTTTAAACACTTACTTTCTCGTTCGTTTTCCTTTTCTTCGGGGCACTCGGCCCCGGCTCCATTCCGTGTTCTTGTTCTTCTTCTTCTTCTTCCTCGTCGTCGTCTACCGCGATGGCTTCCGCTTTCCTCTTCCTCTGCTCCTCCTGCTGCCTCTGTTGCAACTCCTTGTTTTTCCTCTTCTCAGCCTCTACTCTCCGTTTCTCGGCCTCTACCCTCTGTCTCTCCGCTTCTACCCTCTGTCTCTCCTCCTCCTCCTCCAGCCTCCGAGCCTCCTCAATCTCGGCTTCTTCTCGCTTCTCCTCCTCCTCCCGTTCTTTCCGTCAACGCTCCCGTGCTTCTTCGAGCCGAGCTCGTTGCGAAGCAGGAGGCAGGGAGGGGCCAGCTTTGTTGTTGGAGTTCATAACATTTTTGTTTTAGAGGGCGGGGGTTTTGGTAGTTATGTGAAGTGAAGAATCACACTCAGTTTCCGACGGCCTTTATACCACGTCAACCTCGCACGGACCATCACGTGGCCTCGAGGGTCTCGGCCTTGACAGGGAGGTACTGTTACATTCCATTATATGTTACTCCGGTCCGGCTCTGTCGGAGCTGTTTCCGGTAGTCCGTACTCTGTACAGTGCTTTCCCTTATATCCCGAACTACTCTTCCTATGTTCAACTCCGAGACTTCTCTGTGTCATTCCGGTTCCTCCGTCTATACTCCAAGCCTGTTATCACTTCTTTGCCACTACCACTATTCTTTGTCATCATCCTTCCCACCATCAGTCAGCATACCCGCCATGGATTATTCACCCAAGAATGCAGGACCTTTCCAGGAGCAGAACGCAGCACTTATATTTATCTCTTATATTTTGGTTGCTATTCCTTTATTTATTTAAGTACTCGAAACTTGTATGTTTTCCCGCAGTTCGAATATCAACTTAGTTTCCTCCTCTTGTTTTTCCTCTAAGTCACTGAGGTCTCCCGACTTGTTACTTTCTTCTTCCGTTCCAAAATCAGGACACCTTAGGAGCTGGGCGGCACAGCACACACGCTGAGGCCAACGTCCTTTCCGGGTTACTGTTCCGGTTCCGTTCCGGAGTAACTCCGACGTGACTTCCTTGCTTTAAACTTAACAACAACAGCTAATACAAAAAGAATCTAATTGCAAGTTCAGGGAGTACACATTTTTCATTTCCTCAAATTTCAAATCCTCCATCTGAGATTAACTTATGTAAATACAATAAATAGTCCCTTTTTTTTCCCCCTCAATTGCACTCCCCCTGCCTAGTGTTGTTGATGGCTTGAGCCACATTTTTTCTATCTTGCTAAATAAATTTTGTAAAATCACCAAAATATTTGAGTAGCTAGATCACCTCAGGAGCCGTTGGGTCTTTTGCCAACATTAAGTGATAAGAGCAGAATTTCCCACACTATTTGATCAGCTCTGAAGTGGCTTGAATTGAGCCACTTCAAAGCTGATTAAATAGCATGGTAAATTCTGCTCCTATCACTTAATGTTTGCAGAAGGCCCAATGTCTCCTGAGGTGATCTAGCTACTCAAATATTTTGGTGATTTTACAAAATTTATTTAGCAAGATAAAAAAATGTGGTTTGAGCCATCAGCAACGCTAGTCTCAAGTCTAATAATATCAATCAGTTAATGAGCATCAGGAAAAACACTTTAGCTCTAAGAAACTCTAGCTACTCTGGGAGTCTCTCTGACCCTATGACATCAGGAAAATCTAGAAAAAACTTATTAGACTTAATCTGCTTATTTTGCAGATAAGCCTGCTAAGTTGCTCAAGCTGCTTATTTTGTATTTTGTGAATTAGTTTTTAAGAGTGTGCAACAAAAGTAAGGATATCAAGGCCAAATATAAGCTCATCAAGGGATCAGATTATATCAAGTTTAATTTTCATTATTTTTTTATGTGATCCTTATTGTTAGGGGACACTCATTGTGTCCACCTCTAGTATGCTTAGTACGTCTACTTTCACTTATATCTATGATTGTATCCATACTGCATTACACCATCCTACACCTTGCATACACCCCCTTATCATAGTAGTAGTTATGCCCTCCGCCAATGATGTCCCTGACTGCAGTCACATGTCAACTTCTATATTTGTTATCTCGACACACCATATGCCTTCTATCTGTACTAGCCGTATTTAGATGTAGTTACTCTCATGCTTGTAGTATATAGGTGTAAGGTGCTTATCAAAGATAAGCACCTTAGTATTCAATTTGATTCCCGGGTCTAACATCCTCTAACACTTATTTCTTTATATAAGTTCAACAGACCAGCCCTAAACATGGTCTGTGTGCTACATCAAATTTTTTCAAACAATGTTCAGACCATGTCACTGACCACTGACCACATCACCAACCATCATGTCACTGACCACATCACTGACCATCACCATGTCTGACCACCACCACCACCACCTGCCACACCTGGGATACAACACAACAACAATGGTAACCCCCCTCACTGGGGGGTATTTTTTTTCTTTATTAGTCCATGGCACTGACAAGCAACCCCTCTCAATTGGGGTTTATTTTGTTTTAATAGACACTACTTACTACTACTTAGATGACATACAACAACAACAACATAACCACCATGTCACCACCACTGCCACCACCCAACCAACAACAATGTAGGATGACCAATGACAATTTAGGACAACATAGGATGACTTAAGACAACCAATGAGGATGTCAATGATATAGGATGGCCAACAACTATGTAGGATGGCTGGTGTCTGTTGGATTTGCAAGGCTGACAAATGCCTGAAACAAATAACCACTGTATTTTCCAAACTCTCCATTTCTTCCATCATCCCTTTCTCCTCCTTTTAGTATTAGGAATTCAGTCTTTTACCTTTTCCCTGTTTCACTATTAATTAGGATACATCTCCTTTTTGAATGCTCTCTTCAAGAGTTATTTCTTTCGTTCAGCTAATTGTAGTTTAGCTCCTTTTTCCTACTTTTCATATATGTAGTAACTCGTTGTATCATCTTCCCTCAGTTGTTTGGCTTCGCAAACACTGAGGTAAGATCAATATTCTGCTTTTACATTTACCAAATATTCACCTTGTATTTCTAGCTACTTTGTAAACTAATAGTGTCAACAAGTGTCAACAAGCATCAAAAACTTAACGAGTCAGACATGCCATGGTTCAATGCACACAAAGAATCAACCACCAATCTTATTCACCCCAGTAGCCAGGAAACCTGTCGGTTACTATGAACCTACAATGGAGACATTTCAAAAGCTAAGTTCTATGCTAAAATTGCCAACTGACAACAATGTAGGATGGCCAATGACAACATAGGACAGTTGATGGATGACATAGGGATGGCCAACAATGAGGTTGTTGATAAGCTGTTAGTTATCTTATCAGATATGTAGGTAGATGTAGATACAAGCTTACACATATGTAGATGTCTGTTAGAGGAGGTAAGAACCTGGGAATCAAGTTGAATTCTAAGGTGCTTATCAAAGATAAGCACCTTACACTTTTATACTACATGCATGGGAGCTAATATGACTACATATGGCTAGTACATAACAGAAGGTAGAGTGAGGTAGATACCAAGAATAGAACTGACATCGGTTACAATGTCATTGGCAAAGGGTCAACTACTACTATGATAAGAAGGTGTTACATTCCATCATACGTTACTCCGGTCCAGCTCCGTCGGAGTTGTCTCCGGTAGTCCGTACTCCGTACAGTGCTTTCCCTCACATCCCGAACTACTCCTCCTACGTTCAACCCCAAGACTTCTCCGTGTCATTCCGGTCCCTCCGTCTATACTCCACACCCTTTACCACTTCTTCGCCACTACCACTATTTCTTTGTCATCACATTCCCACTATCAGTCAGCACACCAGCCATGGATTATTCACCTCAAGAATGCAGGACCTTTTGGGAGCAGAATGCAGCACTTTATATTTATACCTTATATTTCGGTTGCAATTCCTTTTATTATTTAAGTACTTGAACTTGTATGTTTTCCCTCAGTTCAAATATCAACATAGTTTCCTCCTCCTTGTCTTCCTCTAAGTTACTGCAACTTCCGGTTCCACTCCGTTCCGTTCTTACTCCGAAATTAGGACACGAAGGTTTAGGGTAGCACAGCACATACGCTGAGGCTATAGTCCTTTCCCGTTCTGTGGTTCCATTCCGGTCAAACTCCGTCCGATACTCCGGAATAGAGTTCTCAAACTTAACAGAAGGTGTCCATAAAGGGTAGGTCGGGAACATGGTGTTGGAATATTCTAGAACTATTGCATGCTAGTCGCGCCATATTGCATCATAATTGCGTAGTCGGTACACTGACCAATAGTGGTATTCTCTCAATGTTAGTACTACAAGTATTTACTCTGTGTAGATAGGTATTTAAGCACATCGATAAGGAGGGGACTCCTTACCGGTGTGAACCAATACTATTGCATACCCCCGCCCTCGCACAGTGCCTAAGCATTGCTTAAGTCATCTTGCAAGATTAGTTCTTCACGCTGACACCAAAATTTAACACATGGCATGTAATATGATCATAGAGTAAAGTGAAAGTAATAACAAATGCTAAGTGTACCTAGGGGTGGATACAATGAGTATCCCCTAACAATGTCTGTACTACTGGACCAATGTATGATAGCCATCACACATATGTGATCCTTATCACGCACATGCTACCCCAGGTAGCTTCTAGGGGCTGTGCTAATAGTGTGCACAGACCATCTACAACTAGTATATAAGTAGTCTGTATACCACTAATATACTTCACTTGGACATTTATCTAAAGTACTTAGTTAGTAGCTAAAGCTCTATACACAAGGTAAGCTATTAAGATAACCACGACCGGCTCTGCACACATAGCAACTTGTTTGCTGTGCAACAGAGGTAGGACAACCAATGACAATTTAGGACAACTTAGGCAACCAATAAGGATGTAGGATGACATACAAGGATGTACAAGGACAGGATAACATACAATGTTCCTAGAAAGCGACAAGAAACACACAGTTTTTGAGGTGGAATGCATGGGCGATCTTTTGGGGCTATGGTTGTTACAGCGGCTAGGAACACAAGTGAACTTAAACAGACTACAAGCTGTGATCGGAGTGGACAGCCAAGCAGCAATTAAGAGACTGAGGAGGAGGGAGAGAGGACCAGCAGCCTATATAGTGGACCGAGGTGCACAAGGAAACGGAGGAACTAATGAGGAAATTCCCCAGACTAGGGCTGACGGTCAGGTGGACTCCAGGACACGTGGGGCTAGCGGGAAATGAGGAGGTGGATGGGGAAGCTAAGAAAGCTATGGAAGGGGAGGAGAGAAATGTCAACAGTAATTTCAGTATACTCAAAGGAATCCTACCAACAAGCAAAAGTGCACATAAACAATGGCTAAAAGAGAAAGGAAAGAGACAGTGGAAGAAGGAATTCCAGAAGGGACCAAGATACCAGAGAGCGTGCACAGTCGACCCCTCAATGCCATCCAGCAAGTATTGAAATGTCACCACCAAACTCCCTAGACAACACATTAGCATCCTCACCCAATTGCATACTCAGCACACACCATTACAGGCATATTTGCACAAAATAAAAAGAGTGGACACCCCAATCTGCCAGCAGTGCCAACTGGAGCCAGAAACAACAGCACATTACCTCTTCTTCTGTACAAAGTTTGAGGGGCATAGAGTCAGACTTAGGAGGGATCTGAAGAGAACAAGGGAGCTTGACGCTAGTATCCTCGGGGAGATGAAGAGTCTCCCAGCGATCTTCAAATTCATCAATGCCATGGAAAGGTTCTCAGACTCACATGGAGATCTTATTTTACAGAGGGAACAAATGGGAGGATAGACTCTACCAGCACACCAGCACCCTACTCACTTTTCATGCACCCACCTTTACACTATCTCTTTAACATACCATAATTATTTTTGTGCATCTTCTCAGAAGGCCATCTTACGTTCACATAGTTAGAATTTACACACAGTACAGTCTACACATAGTCAGAGTAGTATAGGCGCAGTCCGACATAGGGCCACGCCCCACAGGACTCAAATTGGATTATTTTTTTTTTAAAAAAAAAAAAAAAACATACAATGTTGTAGGATAGCAAGGCCACATAGAGTGTAAGTCAGTTTTTTCTCTTCCACAACTTTACTAATTGTTGGATTTTGCAAGGCTGACAACACCTGGATCAAATGGCTGCCATCTTTCTCCAAGCTCTACATTCCTTCCATTGTCCCTTTCTCCTCTTTTTAGCATTAGGAATTCAATATTTTACCCTTGCTTGTTTCACTATTAAATTAGGATATAACTCCTTTCCAAATGCTCTTCTCAGGAGCTATCTCTTTTGTTCAGCCAATTGTAGTTTAGTTCTCTTTTTATTTTTCATATATGCAGTGATTTGTTGTATCATCTTCCCTCAGTTGTTTGGCTCCACAAACACTGAGGTAAGATCAATATTCTTCTTTTACATTCATCAAATATTCACCTTGTATTTCTAATTACTTCATAAACTACTAGGTGAATAAAACTTAGTTGTTTGGCTTCACAAACACTGAGTTACTTCATAAACTAATACTAATGTGATTTTTAGAATCTGCAACACAGTTTGCTATCCAAGTATATACCTACTCCTATATCTAGCACATCCTTATACCTATACCTGGACTTCCTTATCACACAAATATATGCTTTTTCACAAATCTTTACATGCTTAATGAATGCTTAATAGTCCAAACTGCCATGATTGAGTAAGATACCCTCCAGCTTTTCCTGCTCTCCACTGCTTATTGAACTCTTGGTCCATTTGTCTTGGTTGAAGACTGACTTAAAAGATTACTTATATCTGTGCTTTGCCCCAAGTCTCAAATAGGCCAGACAATAAGCATTGGTCAAGTCAAATTCAGTAATCAACTTGGACATATTTCTGCTGTGCAGGACAGGTTCCTATTGAATACTTGAACAGGAGCAAGGTAATTTATAGAATGATGATCAATATTTTCTGCTTAGAACAAAATTTCTCAGGCACAGGCATGGTGCTGATCACAAATTGGAGCAAGTATGATCCCTACTGAATAAATGGAATTGATACAAAAGGCTGTTCATCAGAAGGGTAGGAATCCTGTTTGTCATTGACCACAAGTTACAACCAGCTACTCACCAAATGTTGTGGTAATCTATGGTTCAAATTGTTCTATGCAATCTCCAATGCCATATCACAGATCACAAGAAATGAACTTGGTGAGCAATGTTCACCTAAATATTTTGCTAATTTAATATATTTATTACTTATCTTATATACATTCATTCAGGTTCAAAGCTTGGTGAGTAAATTATAATAAGCTTAACTTTATACTCAGAGTCATTTATGTCAACAGAGGTGCTTCAGGATCATGTGATACACCAGTACCAGGAGGAAAACTCTGACATGTGTATAATGCTGACTTGCAGTCTTTCACCCCTGATCTCATGGTTCTAGTACATACTGCTGGGATGTTCTTGTGGAGCTTTCTGCACTCAGATGGTAAATATCAGCCAACAGATCTAGACTTGGACATTGTGTATTGACTGTGCTACAGTTTGTGCACCTGATCACTGATCACAGCAGTGTCCCAGATCATTTCCAAGCTACAATGTGAGAGCATCAGCCTGATATATATATATCTTATCAAAGGCTCATGACCTTTGTAGTAGCACAATATATGCATTGGACCCAGTAGGGTCTTAAGGCTTCTGGTATGTGGTCTTACCATGGGTGTGGGTTGAAAACAGGTGGGTGTGGGTTGGAATCAGGCAGTAGGTGGTTAAAAAGGATAGGGTGAAAAAAAGGGTGAGGTGGGGCCAAATGAGCCCCCACCATTGTTCCTGAGGCAAAAAAAAATTAATATAGTATAATAAAAATAAAAGAAATCCATGTTGTTTGTCTGTGGGTTGGTTCTCCTCTGGTATTGTCATAGATTGAGAAAAAGCAAAAAATACCCCCTGGGTGGCAGGTATTGCTGTTGCTGTTGCACCTGTATATTAAAACAATTTGAGTAAATATATAAAAAATAGAAAGTACTTCCCCCTCCCACATTGAGGGGCTATGAGCATTGTTGTCATTGTTGTCATTTTTTTTCATTGTTGTGTGTTGGGATTGATTAGGGGCTCAGTTACATTAGACTTGATCTTGTGGTAGACTTAGATTTGTGTGAAAACAATTTGGATTTTGGCGAAGGGGCTGACATTATTGATTTGACTTTAAAAGTTGAAGTTGGATTCTTTGCAAGCCCAATCACCTTTTTCATTTGCAAATTGGTCATTATTGCTGTTGTTGTTGTAGTTGTTGGGTGGAGGTGGTGGAGGAGGTATGGAATGATGAACCTGGTGGGAACAAATGTTGAACTTATATATTTAGTAATTTTAGTTTTGGTGCATGGACTTCATCAGGAAACAGTAACCTTGGCCTGGCTGGCCCTGACCAGCCCTGAACTGTTGGATTTAGGCAAATAACAGGTTTAAACATTGAGAGCAACAATAGAGAGGAGGCTTAAGACAATGGCAGTTAACCAGAAAACACTAGTTATTCAACTGATGAACTACTCTAGTCACTAACTAATATTTATACATGTAGAATGGAGATAGAAAAAATATAACTCTTATCTATGATCACTGGCATTTTTCTCTCTTATCAGCTTATCTACCTGGAGTGAACTCAACATTTCCAACATGAACATCTTTAGCTAGGTTTAAAAATATGAAAAAAATCTAACAAATCACAGAAATATTTATAGCACCCAATTTCAAAAAAGTAAACAATTACATAAGACAGATGCTTAGATATCAAAGATATTAAAATAATATTGGGTGCTATAAATATTTCTGTGATTTGTTAGATTTTTTTTCATATTTTTAAACCTAGCTAAAGATGTTCAGGGCTGGTCAGGGCTGGTTGCTGTTTCCTGATGCTTTGTTTAGGGTTGGTTTATTTAACTTAATGAAAAATCTCAAAAAATGTGTGATGTGACAGAGTGATGAAGCTAGACTATGCTAGACAGCACTGGTGTGCTCCTATCACTGCTGCAGTGGGACTATTTTGTAGCTATCCAAAATCTGATATGTGCAAAATTTTATAAATATATTTTGTTTTTCACAAAAAGAAGCCATAAAATTACCTTTTGTATTAAAAAAGATTGCTCCAAAACTGAACATTTTGGCATTCTATTGTTTTTTTAAAAAATCATTTGCAAAATGTCATCACTTTCTATATACGTCAAATTTTATGACTTATATAGAAAGTGATGACATTTTGCAAATGATTTTTTTAAAAAACAATAGGATGCCAAAATGTTCAGTTTTGGAGCAATTTTGTTTTATACAAAAGGTAAATTTATGGCTTCTTTTTGTGAAAAACAAAATATATTTATAAAATTTGCACATTTGGATCAAATTTTGGATAGCTACAAAATAGTCCCACCACAGCAGTGTATGAAAACTCACTATAGTTATGGTGACATTGTTGGAAATTCTGGTGTCAGTTTAAAGTACAGATTCCAGATGAGAGCACTTGCCACTAACTGAGTGGAGCTTAAGCTGGAGGGGGAATATACACTGTATTGGTTTAAACCAATGAGGAGTTCCATCCTCAAAGGTCTACTACTTATACAATTCAGATTCTGACTACACTTATTCTACATATCCACAAGTCCTTACTGCTATTGGTTAATATTCCTAGCTATCTACTCTGGTCCACATATGATACATTTAGCTTGCATGATTACTAAAATTTCAACAGACATGACTATAGGATCCTATAAGAAACTATAATTTGGTGTGATGTGACTATAGGCTACTATAATTTGGTGTGACATAACTATGACAAACTATGGCTGATTTTGCTGATGCTGAATTCCCTCTTGGAACCAAGGGGAGGCAGTGGCACATTGGGATCATGTGGTTGTGGATGGAGTGCAATTGGTGGTGCATTAGGAGATGCATGTTGGAATACCAACATCCAAGCTCCATTGTCTTGGGGAGCGACTGTGACAGGAAATTTTTAAATAGGGATGCTGAAGTTCAGTTCAGTTCAGTTCAGGACCCATTTTCTCAGAACCAGAACCAGAACCACTTAGGAGAACCAGAACCAGAACCAGAACCAGAACCAGAACCAGAACCAGAACCAGAACCAGAACCAGAACCAGAACCAGAACCAAACCATAAGAACCAGTTAAAAATAGACTTTGTTAGGATATCACCAATTAGACTCATTTTAAATTTTATTTTCTAAAATTATATCTTATTTCTTAGAAATAAATATATCTTGAAATTTGAGGCCAGTATTGGTGCTATAACTATGACATCACTAAAAGTAGACATGAAAAGAAAAAATACTACCAAATCATTTTGCCAACTAGTGACAACTTTGAATTGGATTCTTGCAATAGGAGTATATGAATATTAATAAAACCTGAAGTTATAAAGTAAATGAGACATATTATTGATTATGTACTATGCCAGACTGTCAGGGGATCTCCCTTTGATCCTACCCTACACCTCCCAGTCTATGCATAACACCACCCCTCACCTCAATCTCACCCATCATATGACAACCCTACATTATCGCCTAGGCCTACAGCACTACCTGACACCCTCTGTCACCATGTGATGTCCCATCATGAGCTTCCTACCCTAGCACCTACCCTTGGACCTAGATCTGTAGTCTTAGTCATTACACCTTAGTCACAAGGCTGGTTAGCTATCTGCTTAGTAGTTTAGTATTACAGACCGATCCTTATCACTATACAAACAAGTACATATGTGCACACAGACCATGTATCTTAGTATAAATAGTTAAGGTGCAGATACAGGATCTGCACCTTGGTCAATAACAATGTTTACGGGGTTATCCAAGAAGCATGAGTGACTGTAAGGATAAGTTGCTTGGATTATCCTTGCGACTGTTCCCTAACACAGACCAAGAAATGATGTACTTCTGATTGGAAATATATTGTGTTGGTGACTTGAATAAATATTTTCATTACAGATACAGGTACATTGTGCCATTTAACCTGTAAAATAATGCAAATAAGTAAATATATTACTTAAATGTTTGCCTTGGGATATAGTGGTTCAGAATGGTTCAAACCAGTTCAGAACCAGATGGCTGAGGCCAAACCAGAACCAGAACAGAACCAGAAACTTGGTTTGGTTTGGTTGGTTCTGGTTCTCTGGAACTGGTTCAGAACTGAACTTTGGCATCCCTAAGGCAAAAAACCAAATGTGGCTGGGCCACATTTGCAATGTAATATTTCATTGTTTCTCTCTTTCTGCCTTGTTTTCCTTCTTATGCCACCATTATTTACCATATAGAGTAACTAGAGTATTTAGTATAAATATGGACCTGTTTCCTCTATTCACCTCAGTCGTTTGGCATGCAAACACTGAGGTGAGACATCCCTTACTTATAGTTTTCTTACAACCCTTACTTACAAGTTATCTAGACTTTACATCTAGAACTCTTACAGTGCAGCCATTTCTGACCAGTTGCAGAAGATAAATATGAGTGCGGTAGAGGCAAAGTCAGACATAATAGTGATAAGATCACATGACCGCATAATCTGATAAATAATGATGTCATAGCAAGGGCTTTTTCTCGAAATATAAATCTGTGCCCCTAAATCAAACGGCCAACTCGACCCTGACGCTCTTCCCAATCGCGTCAGATATCTCCTTATCTTCCAACGCTGGCTGAACCCAATTTTTCAAAAACGCATCCACCTGTTCAGGTGCCCGTCCAATGAAACTGGAAGGATCAAGGAGAGTTTCCAAGTCCTGTTTGATAGAATCAAAATAGGGATCGTTGCGAATTCTTTCAATAAGGTCGTTCTCCAAGCCGAGTTGTTTGACTTGATAACCGGCTTCATGAGATAAGACCTGTTTTTTGGTAAATGTGAGACTGGCAAATGAAAAAGGCAAAGGGGGGAAAAAATCTTTACCCTTATTTTTTCATGAGCTTCTTGTCTGTCTCCACCTTTTTTAACAATAGCCATTATAATATTCTCTGTGGCCATGAAAGGTAACTCTTGGGAGATACGGCGAGCGATAACCTTGGGATAAACGACGAGTCCCTCTGAAATATTTTGCAGAGTTGATAGAACGATGTCGGCGGTCAAGAACGCTTCCGGCAGAGTTATCCTACGATTGGCGCTATATATATATATATTACGATAAGCCCTCAACACCGGTTATCGAGGATTCGAGAAAAACGAACCTATCGTCCAGAGTACGTTCCAACCATTGCACACTGGCAGTCATAAGGGAATTCTGATGAAGGACCATCAAATGCCTTGACAAACTGCATACACGCTCCGACCGCATTGGGTTTCGCTTGTACGCCATAGCCGACGATCCAATCTGGGTCGACTCGAAAGGCTCTTCGATTTCCTAAGAGTCCATTGTAACAAAAGAAAAAAAGTAAACAGAGAGACGTGTTGGGGACATACTTTGAGGTTAGCCAATAAACGAATATCAGTAGCAATTTTATGAGCGGTAGCTCCAAGGGAAGCAAGCGGTGCCAAGACATCAGCATCGATTTTACGAGAATAAGTCTGTGATGTCACTGGATAGGCAAACTCGAATCCCGAAAGTTTCGTGACAAGTCCATCAAGTTCTTCAACCTGGTATGGAAGGAAATTAAATGTTTATCAAATATCGATAATGAAGCCTGGCTTGCCTTCTCGTGATTTCCATCGAATAAAGCCAAGAAGCTCGCCTGAGTCCCAGTAGTGCCTTTCACGCCACGGAAACCAATATCATCCCGTACACGTTTGAGATTCCTCAAGTCCCAAAGGAGTTCCTATATAGAATTTTAAACATATACGTCTTTTGAGGGATGATACAAAACAAAAAACCTGGATCCAAAGTGTGGCGCGTTTACCAACAGTTGTCAACTGTGCCGGTTGGAAATGAGTGAACCCCAATGTGGGAAGATCGCGATATTGTGTGGCAAATGCGGAAAGGCGTGAAATGAGAATACCAAGGGAATGAATGAGGTATGTGAGACCTTCGCGTAAGAAAATCAAATCGGCGTTGCTATAATACCATCCAACAATGAATGATCAGAAAACTGATAATTGAAATCATACTCAGTGACATAACACGAAGTTGCACCCAAGCTATTGAATTCCCAAAAAAAAAGTTGATTTTTGGTAAAAAAAATATTTTCATAGAAAAGGGGATCAACGAACTGGACGATCCCGGCGGCGGCAGGTGCAACATGTCCGAAGGTGTGTACATGAGCCATAACATCGTGACGGCGTTTCTTCTCTTCAATCGCAGCTATCTCGAATTGCTCAGGGGTGAGGTTCTATCATGATGAAGAGCATATTTGGTCAGTAGTTGTCACGTTTCAGAATGAAGGTGTTTAAAATGTGATCAAGAAGAAAAAGACGTACGAGGTTGTTCGACATCTGGACGATAGCTTCTTCTGAGATAGGAAGCCCAAGCTGTTTCTCCGCGATCGCAAGATTCAACCACAACTTCCTCCAAGTGAAGAACCTGTTCTGCAACGATCCTGAGCTTCCCCACCACCTGGATGAATTTCATACAGAAATACTTACAGCAGGAGAGAACAGATGCGCCATTTCCTTGCTAGCATATCGACTGAAACAATGTAGAGATTGGTCAATTTGAGGTGTTTTTTTTGAGGACTGGCTGCGTACCTTGAGAGAGGTGATTGATATGTATCAAAAGCCTCCATATCGCTCTGAATGTTGTGATAGATTCTGAACTGCTGGATGTCTTTTTTGAACAGGAGTCTTCCATCATTTTGTCTAATCTCGGATGTACCGTGCCGACCTGACCCCAAATACATCTCACTCCTATTACATAAGATAAATGAAACTGAAGGTACAGTCTATCTATTAGAGTATAATAGCTACAATTATTAACTCCAATTGACGCCTTCCTTCTTCCAAACATTACAGACAAAAAACGACAACAACTTATACATTAACTAACATGACTTACCTTGACTACGAACGAGAACAGAGAGATGATATAAGATATAAGAGCTCAGGAGAAAGATCCATGGATGAGTGCATCCCAGGCACTCTTTGACTGTAAAGTCTGCAAGAAGCCTGACCTGGGTGTACCTGCGCGCGCAGCGTGATCAGCGCTGTCTGCTGAGGGATGGTCAGTGGGAATCGGCGGACTACCACTGGCGGCATTGTTGTTGGTTGGCTGGTAGGGAGTGTTAGGAGGTCGAGTGGGTGGAGTAGTAGAGTTCGCTGTCGAGGCGACGCCATTCGCGATCTGAGCTGGCGGTAGGGGCTCGATTTCGGGTGGGACAGGCAGATTGTTAGAAACTGGGGGCAAGGGCGAAGACAGGGACGAGTTAGATGCTGTGTTCTCTCCGCTTCCAGAAGGGGAACCTGAGCTTGATTTCTGCAGAGGGTATATTATCATTGTCAAGGCACAATATTCCGGTATGACATCAAACAAAGCGTACCGAACGTCCTAATCTCGAAGGAGTGTGTGGATGCGGATGATAGAGGTGTGGATGGTGTGGATGGTGCGAGTGTAGATAATCCGAAGAATTTGGCCCGTGTGCTAAAGGATAATAAGCTGGAGGTGATCCTGCTGGTGTGTGGGGGCCAGAAGACATTGGAAACGGGTACAAAGGAGTAGTAGATCCCGATGATGAGCGCGAACCGTTCATGGGCGGACGTTTCTTGCCAGGAGCAAACCGCCTTTATTCAGCGGCTACGACGCTATGACAAATATTCTGCACTTACGGGGGACAGTATACTTCCAAGGGCCAGTCTCAGGGCCTCTCTATGCTGCTGCTGCTGCTGCTGTGTCACTTTGTGGGCCGCTGTCTTTGGGTCGTGTTCTGGGTACTTGTCAGTCGCACGCAGCTTGGGTGGAAGGGATTCGGAGGGCCTGGTTTTTACTTCAGTCGGCTGCAAAGTGATCAGCCAGGATCCAAAGACGATAATGGATGTGGAAGTAGTAACAATATATGGTACGACCAAAAAGAGCTCGCGATCAGGACTTACCATATCGATAACTGTTCAATGTTGCGTAAGTGCTAAAGACTTTGTGGACAAGGTGTATATAGGAACAGGAGGGATGATTGGTGAGCGCTTGAGCAGTCGATGTCAACGGTTGAACCGTTGCATGCGGCAGTGGGAAGGGCTAGCCTGCTTTGGCAATATGAGTCTAGAGTCTAGGTAAGGTGACCAACACCACAGACACATATGTGACAAACGTTGTTAGGTAATAGATTAGATTGGTCATACAGTTAGATGTCAATTATACTGTGCCGCTTGGTCAGTTACTTCAACTCGATTGGGCTTCAGCATAGCCAGCATTCATGAAAGATCCAGATACATTGAACTATCCAGGGCGACTACTCACTTGCACCAAGAAATCTGCGCGAATGCAGTCAGATGGTCCCCTGATAAGGACCAAGGTTCTGTGGCAGTATCTTGTTGACAAGGGGTATGACCTGTTATGACGGAATGCTTGAATTTAATGCCACCACTTGAGTTCCTGGCTCAATGCTCAAGCACTCAAGCTACTCAAGGCTCGGCCGCCGCCGCCTGTCAATCGTCTGTATGTTAGCAAATTTTTGTATCGCCTCATTAGTAAATTGCATTAAACCCATGATTTTCTCAAAATTATTTGCGACTCTCTGTTCTCCTGAAACCATTAATATCACAGACCGGTAAAAATTAGACCCAGCGCTTCACACCCATCCACATGGGCCTTTTGGAATTGACAAAGGCGCAGCAGCCCTTCCACATGCACCAGTATCGGGCCATATGTCCGAAGCCGGAAAGGACTTCCACGTGACTCTGAGTCTGAGTCACGATTCTTATCTTCTCTGGGCACCGGTGGCTGTGTCACCCAGTGTGACTGGCTGTTACCTCCATGAACCAACCACGGAGCCTCGTGTGAGTCAAGCAAAGACATCGGAAAGAATACCCCGCCAAACCTAATACATAGACACCTTGGCTACAGTCTTGCGATTCCAGAAACCAGCCCGAACCCCGGCAATTTACCTTTTTTGAACACTAGGATGCTCCAATTTGTACAACAAGGACGTATATGCACGTTCTTTGAAAGCTCAGAATGCAATGCATAGCGGTCGGGACTCAATTCCCAACTCCAAGGCGATCCGCGGCCAATTCTTCCAGCATCCTCATATGAAGCAGTAAATCAAGCTCCGGGTTGCAGATATAAAATGCTAGAATAAAGTTGATCCTGCAGTTGTCTTGCAGTTCCTGATACACATACGCCATGAGTCACACTATGTCTCCACTGTGAGTATGCCAAGCACTTGGTTAGCATTTCAGTTTATCTCTGACACTCATATCTACTTTAGCGGACGCAGCAACATAAACGATGAAGAGATTCACAGGTTCAGGCCGCGCCAACCTTCTGATAGCCGCTCCCCCTGTCCTGCCTTGAATACCCTCGCAAACCATAGCTTCATGTGAGTCATCTAGTACAACTGAACTATATCCCTGAGCTTGACGACGGATCCCACCCTATTTTAGTCCACACAGTGGAAAAGCTTTGACTTTCTCCCAGTTAGTCAAGGCACTGGTCCTGGTATACAACATTTCGTATACTCTAGCATTTCTTTTGGCCTCTGCCGCCTTTTTGACTTGCGGCAAACTGTCATTTGACTCGTACCATGGCCCGCTATCAATGCGCCGAAGACGTTCTAGTCAAGATAACGAAGTTAGGCGTTCAAGGATCACGGATCTTTCCTTGCATCTTATCAGCTGTGCGAGATCACTGGCGACTCGTATATTTCGCCATCCATCATGGACTTTGGATCTCCAGTCACTCTCTCAGCGAGGGTACTTTATGATCGCACATGACGGCTCTTTTGTCCACCCTGACGGGATACCATCAACTTCTCCCGATCCCAGCCGTGTGGACCGTTTACTCCGTCGAGCTTCGACGGCTCGCGACTCCCAAGGAGATTTCAAAGGCGGTTTGGATTTCAAAGACATTGTACACATACACGCCGAGAACGTGCGTGCGGCTCGTCCGATGCTCAGCGTATATCACAAGCAAATCTCACTTGGCGAGTGTAGCTTACTGTGGGAGATATTGCGGGAGCGCTCAGACCCACGTGGAGAGCCTCTCATAGAGGTCATCCCTACTTGCAGGTTACAGCAGTGGTTGGGTGATGAGCAGTTGCCAGATGGGTGGTGGGAGATCAGACCCAGAAAAACTGTTGGGCTGTTGCAGGCAAGGAAGACGGCGAATGAAATTGCTAGATTGTCCAAGCGGGTTATGGAGGATCCTGGTGTTCCCATACCGATGCGATCACAATGGACTCATGAATAGTTTATCGATTGTTGGAACTTGCTCAGGACTGCTTCTCTCGTCTTCATTAAAACTTATTTCGTCACGTGATTGACTCCTTGCTCAGTTCATATTTTATTATTTTTCCTGACGCTGATGGACATTAATACTTATAGCATACCGCCAGATACTTTATACAACGTGTAGGTTGATATCAATCAATGTTTAATTATACTCATTGTGTATCATCTACAGCCGACATACTTTTATGCAACGAGTCGCAGCTTTGTGTTCTGTATAACTCCAGTTATGCGTGGACATTGCTGCGTGTCTCGCAACTGGCAAATACTCGAATATTAGTCAAGCCATTATACTTGAAATTGAACCTTGAGCTTGAGGTCGGTCAACCAATTTCTCCCTGTTCCGTCATCCCGGAGGAGTGAAGCCCACCCCCAGAAAGCTAGCTCTCGCCGCCCACATATTGTGGAAGAACTTAATCAAAAACCGAGTAGTTGATGTGTATTTAGAAAACTCGGAGCCTCAACACCGCCGCCGCTTCCAACGGAGAATGTAATGGTATGCTTTAATTAATCAGACTAAATCTTGAATCTTCACTCTGCGCAGTGGACCAGAGGTATAAAAAGCCTGCATAGTACAGGTTAAACCTCTACATTCCCCCCAACTCTTGTAGTAAACCATGTCGTCTAACATCGTTCTTCCTACCCTCACTGCATGGACCGAAAGCCACATTGCTGCCCTGTACAAAGCCACCTCTCCAAGTGGCCTCGCCGATGCCCTCAACGCCTTTTTGGCAGTAGACGCCGAAATCACAGTTAACGGGACTAAGATCTCTCGCGCCGACTTTACAAACCAAATACAATCCGAGAAATTCGACGAAGTCGGTGCCATCGTCACATTCCTTGGGGCAGTTTCTGCTGGTAAAGACCAATTTGAGGTGATTGACCCTTAAAACGTTAACATTTTTCATTCAAAGAAAAAACTGATGAATGATTTTATGCACTGTCATCCCAGGCTGGGTCGGTCGGAGTTTTCTTTACCGCTACCATTCAAGAGGCTATCAGAGTCAGAGATGCGCCTGTCAGTAGCACAGTCACCTCGTCTGTCAATGTTGTGTATGTTTTTACGACTTACCTGTGTCTGTACCTTTCACTAACATCCGAGCTACCCGCTCCAATTCTCCTCCAGCATTGAACAGGATCCTCATATCCCCGTCCCGCCTCCATCGCCCATTCATGGCTTCTTCGACAGAAGGAGGGTTAAAGTGTTTAACCAAGTATTTACTGATGAGCGGGTACCCTTCAACATTCAAGTTCAAAGTTAAAAAGTTGACTTGAATAGTTGGTAACCCAGAGACTACCAGATATTGAATCTATGCCTGTATAACAATTACGGAATGGCCCGAAATGCATCATAAATAGTATCATCAACGTGAACCAGTGTAAGATCATAATTTAAATGAACACAGAGATTAGAAAGCCTGGCCTGAAAATATCTATTTCGGCTCGTCCTTGTTCCAAACACTCTCATGACGCACTACCAGCTCATTGGGTAGCAGAACCGCCCGGTCGACTGCGACTGGTAAGCCCCTATGTCTACCCCGGACCCTGTGGCAAATGATGAGCATGGAGCAAAATTCGTCGCCGAGTTACATATCACGTACATTATTACAATAACAACCAGCTTTGATAGCGGTGACATCACTCCCACGAACGAAAAGTTATCCTGGAAAATCAAAGTCAAGGTGGGACAGAAGCTGTCAGGGAGAAAATCCATATACATACCGATGGAAACCCAAGACTAAGCCCGATGCCTCCAAAAGCAGATACGAGTTCAAATATGATACGAAACAGATCAAACCATTTCTTGGATTCATCAAGAAGGTTTTTTCGCTCAATGATAGCAATGATAAACACAGCCCAGACTAGCCACCAAATATCTACTCCGTACCATTAGAGACACTGCTCATAACTTGCGTCAAGAGAGAAGATGAGACATACCGATAGACATCTGCCGGTGTAAGTGCCAACCAAGGTAGCGGCCTACACGCTCTCTTCTGGATGATAGTTTCCTTATATCATCAGGCTCCTCATCTTCATCATCAGGTGGAGCTTCGAAAATGCCAAGAGAGCGTTCCTCGTATCTAAATTTACAAATTAAACTTTCGCTCCTCACAAAAAAAAAACCTAGAGAATGTGACTCACACATTCGTGGACCGAATGCTCAGAGCGACCTGGCGTAAGAAAAAATGGTCGGAAAGGAGGAAAAAGGACAATAGGCAACATCAGTTACTTACAGGATAGACCTGTAATTTGGATACGTGATAAATAATGGCATTGAGACGTCTACATAGCACCTTACCGCAATGTACATCATGACAACGTAAAGAAACCTGTTCATGATAAGCCATGGTCGACTGATTCGGACATAGAGAAGGGCTCACTGTAAGGCAGGTGCGAATGTAGCAAGAGGAAAGACCGCAAATCCAGATGCTCGAGTAGCCAACGCCTGAAATAAGCCTCCAATTACTTGTTGGCCTACTGGAATAGATTCATATGCAGGTAATCCAAGGTCTGTGTGAGCTTTAATCATCCCCTGATTAAAATTGAAGAGTAAGAAAGGAAGGGTACTTAAAACCAGAGACGCAATCCATTCGATAGCACTGTGGTTTAAGTTATTTAATATTGGAACGAAGGTGATGACAGATGGTGTCCACTCGCTTGAACAAAATGAGACAAATCACGAGAAACCAAGTTTGATGAGAAGGGAATCTATGTGTTAATCTGTTAGCAATGATTTCCATGCGAGGATTCTGTACTTCAAACTAACAAGTACAAAAAGCATCTGGAAATAAACATTCTGCTTAGCGCCTTAGATGTCGGCAAACTTGGATTAGCCCGCCTACCTGCGAGGGTGATCAAGAAGGAATGAAAGGGTTTCATGTGTTTCGCAGTCTTTGGCACATATCTTCGAAAGAGTCCAACTGGAAAGGAATATAATGTCCATCTCTCATCCAAAGAGAACAAGATAGTACGTACATGATGAAGCGTAGGCTTAAAAGCGTTTTTTTTGTTTTGAGTATGACTTGACTAACCAGAGTATGAAGATGGTGCTACACACAAGATAGGCTTTGGTGTAAATAGAAAGAATGTTAGTGATAGGGGTCATGCGGATGAAGAAGTTAAACATACTAGAGCATGGTTTCCAGCCAAAATGGCGAACATCAATGCGACTGAAAGATGGCTATGAGGTTAGCATACCATCGACAATGTTATTTATCGGCTTACACAACATAGGGTACGCATTTTGGAAAGGCAGCATCCCGCTAATGTTTTTCTTAATAACTCTCGGTAGATGAAGAGACGACGACGGCATACAGGTCGACGAGTGACAATCCACCTCCTGTATATGCGCCCATTACTTGAAACAAAGAGAACCTAAGTAAGTATAAGCATCAGCGCAAAAGTTGAGCGAAATCAAAGCCAGAGTTCACCAAGGTTTTGTCACGAAACGAGGCTGAGACTCAAAGACGCTGTTATATGTGCTGATGGAAGACAGCCATGGCAAGAATAGCACAAGCGCAACTAGCTGAGAAAAAACGAAATACTGAGTTGGAAAAATAGGGATCGTGAGCCTTTGCATGATTGAAAACAGAGGAAAAGACAATACGTACAGTAGGCACTAGATAGCTTAATAGCCGCAACGCACGATATTCTGTGCCTCCAATATCCTCCAGTTGCTCATCGGTCAACGAGTCCGTGTGGAAATTGGAGTTACGGCCAACCACCAAGCCACTGAAGTTGAGCCAAGGAACGGAGGATGCTTCCAATGTTGTCACAGTTGGCATCGTCATCTTCCTTTCTAGCTTACGATATGTACGTGGAGCAGTATGTTTGATGGCTCGGTGAAGGAGGTTCAGGGGTCCGGGGAACCCGCCAAATCCCTTATGCTTCTGCGCTCTGACTCCATCAGAAGAACCTGGAACATCTGAAATCTTGTTGTTCTTGAATATCGTCGTATTTTTCCGAGGCACTATTCGACTATCTGGCAAAGCATGACCGGTGAGAGTGAATGATGGCAATAGAGGGTGATGGAAGGGTTGACCTACCGCGTGTCATTGATTTTCCATCAGAATTTGAAGTTACTGGTGCTCTTGATAACGATGAGACACTTGTGGTCATCGCAAATTCGATGGCAGTAGGAGGTTTCTGTGTATGAACCTCAGTTTCGGGAGGAAGCTGCGTGCCCGGTGATCGAGGAGACGAAGAAAATGTCTGTACAGCCGTTAGGATATGGGTTTCGTCTGGTGGCTTTTCCGTTTCGAAAGATTGTCTGGGTGGCACATCCATAGTACCCATAGGTGTTGGCGCAATGACCTGAACTCCAGGACTATGATCTTCTCCCTCCATGGACTTTTCTTGTTCTTGACGTATGGCTGGCTCTTGTTGTTTGAATGTTGCTATTGGAGAAGAAATACTTTTGACGACAGTTGAGTGTGATCGATATAAGCGAGGGTTTTTGCTCTGGGTCACAGTATATTCGCAATGTATTCGAAAAAACCTCCTATGGATTCATTCATAAGCAACTCGCAGGTCGATTCAAGAGATAAGATACGCACTTCCTGACGAGCACCATAATCCAAGACACAAAAGTAACATCTCCCTAGTAACCAACTGTTTTCAGAACACAATTGCAATAATGTCGAAGTGCTCAGAAAGCTCACAATTATCATGAGGAAATACAAGTTAAACTGCTGAAATACCGTTAATGTAGAAAGATTCACAGTAGATAGTCCAGTAACGGTCATTGCAGAATAGCAAAGAAACATGGAATCCAGAAATTTGACATGAAATCGACCATTTGAAGCGTAAAAGATTCCGGAGAATATGAGAGGTATCAAGGTGAATGCGATGAGGTGGAGTCGAAAGAAAGTCGCTTCTTCAACGATATAATCAGCGAACCTGATAAGTGCTGGTCGAGATTGAGGAGAGGTAATTTCGCCAGCCTCGTGTGTCCCACTGACATCCCTGTGAATATCGGAATCGAGAGTTGGCATTTGACTGTAGCAGAACAAAGGCTGGGGCCTGAGAACGATAGGAGATACGGAACTTGCTTAAGTTACTACTAGTAATGGTATAGAAGCTGCATCGGTGCTGAAGCGCACTTTGCGAGATAGATAAGTAAAGAAAGGTTGTAATTGAATGCTACTGAAATGATCTATGTACATCTGAACGCGCTATATATCATGATGAGGATATAATTTTGATGATATTTTCATATACTGTGAATACGATTCCTCCACTCAGCTGTACTACAGGGTTAGGAAATCACTATTAGGCAGGGGAAGGATAATAAACTTACCACTAAACGAGCTAGCCTCGGCGTTGTTCCCGTCCAAAACCGAAGTATCCCTTCTTCCGTGAAGATGCGGTATGCACAATGAAATGAGTTGCGGTATAGTGACCGCGCCTCTAATGACTGCATGCGTGTTTTGATGACACTGTTGAAGGTTACTAAGTTAAAAACACACACTGTGATAAAACTGACTTACTCTAGAGGCATTGTCGTGTACACAGTAACTAAACCCGCGATTCCGCCAATTCCAAAGGTTATTGCACTGGGAAGTTGTTGTCCAGGGCGCGCAGTCCCTTGAACAAATTGCTTCAGAGTGGCATAAGTCGTGAATCGGACAGCAGAATTTGCTCCTTGGCGCATCATCTTTGAAAAAAAAAACCCGCAGATGAATTTCAAACAAAGAAAATACAACTCGATCGTGAAATTGACGTACAACTGGAAATAGCCCTCTATAGATGCCAAAAATACCCTCTTGTCTAATGATAGATGCTGTTCCGTGAATCAAACCCCGATATTGTGGATTGGGCCGTTTCGCGTCATCTATAAGTTTTGTTCTACGTGACGCTTCGTTTCAGAATGGTTTTTAAAGAAGCATATCCTGTACATACTTGATGGTTTCAGAAGGGGTCACTGCAAAAATCGCTTCCATCATGCCAGCTCCTAGTCCAGCTGAGAGAACGATAAGGACGACTCCAAATCTTTTACGGTAGTCGGGATCTCGCACCTAAAAGACTTCTTGGTGCGCTCACTTTCCCCTAGAGTTACGAGATACGTTTAAGAAAGTGAGCAAAACGCAGAGAAAGTTAAGTCGCCATACCTCAGAATCAGCCAGCTTCTGCTTGAAATGATCATAGCTCACGAAACGCACGCCAGCTTTGACAGAATTTCCAACGACTAAAGCTGTGCATCCCGAATACAAGCCAGCAATTCCCTTAGTTCGTAACGTATCTTTGATGATGGAGATTGGTTTCTCTTTCTGTAAAATTCACGTCGGATCAAGGTTTTTTTGACGTAAGATGGGAGGTTTCAAACTAACTTTGCCGCTAAATTGGGACCGCGTTTTGACAAACTCCGTAGGATATGTCACGAATCTGTCATTCTATAGTCATTTGAGATAAACGAAAGCGGTTAAATAGCTAGTACTTACGCCTCAATCGCGCCTGCAGTCGCTCCTGCAAACCTGACCAAGAAAAGATTAGCAAACACCGGAATTCAGAAGGCACATGTCTCTTACAATGAATGAAGAGGTTTTTCTTTCTTTGAAGCGACCATTATGGGATGTTGGAAGCGTTGAAAGCTTTCAACAAGTTGGCCAAGAGTTGGCTTGAAGAATGTAACAAAAAGTGACACCGGAGTAACAGCACATGCCATCCTTGTTCACAACGCTATATGGCGAACGTTATATTGCTTAGAGACCGTTCTGAGGATACCCCTGACCAATATGAGGCTGCATTCTCAGCAGCAGGATATCATCCAATATCTATACCAGTCCTCGAAACTTTCCATACAAACATCCCACATCTACGGGATATCATCCAGAAGGGGCCGAAGGTATCTGGTTATAAAGGGGTCATCATAACAAGCAAGAGATCGTGTGATGCCTGGAAAGAGGCTCTCCAGCTTTTATCAGATTCTGCACCAGATTATACCCACACGATAGGTTGGTGTTTCTACTCTGTGCATTCTTTTCAAGTCAAAATCTTCAAGGTTTGCTTCTCTCAGCGAGATGGTGTGAGATACCGTTCTATGTCGTTGGGCAGGCTACAGCGTCAGCCCTGACAGGTGTCTTTGGGGCTTACGAGCATCTGGGTCTTACATCACTTGATGTGCGGGGTCAATCGTCTGGCAATGCCACTGCCCTTGCTTCCTTTATCCTAGAAGATCCCGATAAGCCGTCGGTGCTGCTATACCTGACAGGCGATAAGAATCGCGACACTTTGACTCACGTTCTCCATGGGGGTGGTATTTCATTAGAGCCTCTCCAAACTTATAGGACAGAAGGATCCCCTTCATTTGCAAAGAATTTAGCCACTGCCGTTGAGACCTCGTCACAAGGTATGTTATACATTCTCGACGGCTCATGGGTGTCCAAAATTTTGTTATTGCTAGGTCACCACTACTGGTGGATTGTCTTTTTTGCTCCATCCGCCGCAGCTTTCGTCTTCCCAATATTAAGGAACCACTTCGAGCTCCGGACGTCGCAATCGTCAGGTACCTCAGAACTTCTTCAAGCAAGAGTCGCGGCGATAGGACCGACGACTTACTCATTCTTGCATGACGAACTCCATCTTGAGGTAGATGTCACAGCTCAGAAACCCTCACCTGAAGATATCGTCGCTTCCATCACAACCTACGAGGGACGCTCTAAGATACCTTCCTGATTGACTATCAAAGAATTCATTTCTTGAACGATTGTAGTTACAATCCCATCATTCAATGTACTTATATTCTGGATATGGACTATGTCAGCGCAGTCCTATTCTCACCTCCACATCCTTGGTCATGAGTCCAAGAGTGAGCGACCACGGTTGATACTCGCAATGAAATCTGCTAATTTATCATATACTTATGGCATATAAGATGCGAAATAGTGTAGCGGGCAGAGCCAAATTAATCATCCAATTCATCTTCCTCGTCTTCTTCCTCAACTCCTGTGCCAACAAAAGCGTTTTCAACAATATCAACAGCCATTTCAAGAGCGGCACGCGACATGCGAGGCATAGCTCCTGGTCGCAGTAGTGGATGCTCGGCGGGATCAAGTTCACGGTCCTCATCTTCGAGGTCTTCCGTTGTATCGGCGTTTCCATCGGAGCCACGTTCACCCCTGCTCCCACCTTCATTTTCATTGTCCCCGTCTTCCGATGAGGTTTCTTCGGATGAACCCTCTGACCCATCTAAATCAGATACGCTGGCTGAAAAGTCGTCATCGTCGTCATCAGAGCCCTCTGTTAATGCATGGATCGTCAATGGTCCAGTGGGCTGAACTTTCGGAGACTGTTGTTCCTCTGGTATCGTCCTCTTCCTCTGGTTTCCAAATAGATGACGATGGCGCCGCACCCATTCATTGATGCCTTCCTTTTCTTTCGCATCGACCATTCCAAATTCTGTCTCCTCTACAACATCTTCTTTATCGTAATGGATATATTCTGGGCTACTTTTTCGTGCGAGAATGACAGAGCATGTTCGTCCGCTGCCTACAATCCGCAAGCCTTCCATTTTGTTAATCAGGTCACCGACAGGCCAAAACTCGCATGGTTTGCTTTCCCCCCACAATATGCCGTCTTTAGAAAACCACAAATTCCCGGACTTGGCTGCACGATAGGCTTCAGCACCCGGGATGCCGCCGACACCTGCATTACTTCCGATACCAGGACATGCGCTCTTGAAGACATCTACCGTGGGCTCTATGATGGGAATAGCAAGGTGGGACAAAAATTCCCGTAGTGACGGAAGCGTAGGAGCGCCTTTGGCTAGTTTACTGTTATGACTCATAGCATCGGGATACGTTGTTATTGAGAAATTGGATGCACAGACTGCGTCAGTCCCGAAGATGAGCTGTTGATTATCTGGAGAAGGCCTCCCTGGTATGGGTTTTCCTCGGTCTGGAATATCGGAAGAAAGGACGATGACTGTCCAATGAGGTTTCGCTTTTCCTCGCGTAGGTACAATAAATGCCCTTTTCATCGATGAGACAGAAATAGTGCCTTCTACGGCATGAGAAGTTGGGTTAGTGAACTTGATGACGTTCTTGTGAATTGTAATGTCCACTTTCTTGCGAATTGGAGAAGTCGCAGAGAGTGCATGGAGAGTCATCAAAGGATCGCCACTACTATCAATCTCTGTTAGTTGTTCAGGTTGTCCTAGCCCCACTCGTGGCCGTTTAGATTGTTGAGAATTGGCGTCATCCATCTGATCTTCATTGATATCTCTAGCGCGTTTCTTGTCCAAATATGAAGATGTAAGATTTGAGAGAACGTTACGCGTGGCTGCTTGTTTTTCAGACCATTGTTCATAGATATCCTTTGAGGCATCGGGTGAATGTTCCGCTCCACTTAAAAAGCGAATCAGGTTTTCAAAGATGGATTCGTTCACTGGGGAAGTACACCAGTCCCGCAGTTTTGATGCGATTTCGATGGGAAGAGAAGGTAGTATGGATCGCAAATAATGTGTTTCGGAGGTCATTGTTAACGAAAGTCAAAAGCTGTCAGGACACGTGACCCAACAATACACCACCAAAAACTGTCCCACTGTACAATATTCTACACAACATTCAACCATCGACTTTTCTAATGAAATTTCTTTCTCTGCTTAATAATTACCCTTTCAAGCGGTCCGTCGCGGTCGATGACTCTTTCCAATGACATACAGACAGCATCGCATGGCGCGCAATTACCACATGTACTCAGAATATCTATCTTCCTCAGGAGGAAGCTATTCATTATTATTATACTAAAGACTCCCAAGGGCCGAAAAGTCCGAGACGTCCACCAATGCCCCCTCCAACCTACTGCGACGCTAACAATGTTTACCCCTCTCAAGTGTTGTAATCACTGTTAGCTACCTTCATTGTTCTATTACTGCTGCCCCCCGCCGACTTCCCAGAAGTTAAACGGGTCGGTGCGCCACTACAAATATACAACTGATTGACAAGCGTATGTGAACATCAAAACCGATAAAGATCATCTTCCCGCTTACTTTCCCTCCTACTTGGTCGGGTGGTTCCTTTTCCAGATAAGCATAGGAAAAGTTTCCGCCTGACCTACCAATGGTCCACACACTACTCACTCGAAACATGTCTTTTCAAACAACATATGGGAAACGTCTCTAAATCGGAGTAGACTATCTCCCACTGTGTCCTTTGGATTTAAACCTCAACCAGTGGTTTGCTTCCCAGTAGACGACATGTTTCCTTCCAAGCAAACTTCCTTGGGCCTTTTATTCCTTCTTTCGTCTGGTACTGTTGCTAGGAACTGGCACGACACCGGTGGCGGGATCATATTAGAGGAGGCATGGACTATTCCTGACCTTCTCTTCCAAGTGGGGTTTGTTTCAAACCAACTTATTCTCGCTATTTTTTTTTTACTAACGCACTCGTAGTAATACTACTGCTGCCTTTGGTACGTTATCATAACTTCTTCAGTGATGACATTGCCAAAATAACTTTCACCCCGTAGGTGGTACAAATGCAGAACTCAAAGCCAATCTTCTCGACATTCACAATCAACGTCTAGCACTCATGAATGCCAATGACATCGACTTCGTGAGATCCGATCAACGCTGCTCCCTGCTTTTCTCCGCCTTAATTGATTTCCACCTCTCCAAATAGATGGTTCTATCCTGTACCCAACCGTGCATTCAAGGTTTCAGTGATCCAGTTGCTGCAGCCGCCATGGCTGTCACTGTTAACAATGACCTGGCTTCCTCAATTGCGAATAATACCGAGCGATTCGGCGGTTTCGCCGCGCTTTCCATGCATAATGCCACAGAAGCTGCTCTAGAACTCCAACGTTCAGTTACAGAGCTTGGTTTTTTAGGTATCTTTTCCATGCTTTCATGTGTTGAATCAAGAGTTGATTTCTTATCAGGCGCATTGTTGAATGATTACCAACAGTCTGGATCTGACGGCAGTAAGTCTCTCCTCAACCGTCCTGCTAACGTAAATATTGAATCGCCCATACAGATACGTTATTATACTACGACCAGCCAGAATACGACGTTTTCTGGCAAATGGTGTCAGACTTAGACGTGCCAGTTTACTTCCATCCACGCACGAACATACCGGAAATAATTACTTTCGAATACCAGCATGCACGCTTTTTGCTGGGTCCAGCGCAGGAGTTTACTGCACTCTCGACCCATATCTTAGGGTAAGCCTGACTGAACCTTCTCTCCGATCAATCGATTTAGTGTTGAAATAATTGAAAGTCTATGCACAAATGGTGTATTTGAGTTAGTACTTCCCACCTACTCCCGATTCTTTGAATCTAAAAGTCATTTTTCGCGAATTTAACCGCAGTCGCTTCCCCAACCTCAAGATCATTGTTGGGCACTTGGGCGAGAGAATCCCCTCTGACCTCAATCGCATCGACACTCGTATGTCAGAAATTCAAACATGTGTTTTTTTTTTCTTGCCGCTCTAAATTATTTCTTCCACTTTTGCATGGCAGAACTTCTCCGCCAAGTTATCAATGGCATGCCCATGAAAAAAAATGTTACCACCTACTTCCATACTAACATTTTCGAAACCACCTCTGGGAACTTTGCCACTGAGCTTTTGAAGTTCCATATCAACCAGATTGGGTTAGATAGGATAATGTATTCTATCGATTATCCATTTGTGAGTCATTGCCACTCGCTTTCATACCCCCTCATCCATGTCTTTAATGCTTTGCCTTTTTCTTTTTCTTTTGTATTAAAGGTGGCAATACCAGATGGGGCCACTTGGATCAATACTCTGACGACGGTGTTGCCAAAACCGGGGTTGGAATCGCTGAGACGCGATTTGGCTATCAAAGTTCTACGCCTGAATGACTGAACCACTGGCCTCTGTTCAATATGTACATTTTGGGGGGTTCTTTTCCTGCCTCTTGTTGGACATATATATATAGTGGGTCTCAAATCCGTGAAACACTGTACCACTTTCTGACGTATGGAAAGGAAGAGAGTTTTATTTTTCCCTTCCCAGTTGTTTCGCTTCGTTATCTTCTCAACACGGTACCTTGCCAATGCTTGTATAGCTCGTGCTATCAATGTGAACCAAAAAAATCTTGTTACATACATACATCTTGAACCTCAGTCCTCTCAGCCAACCCCCATCATGATGCTTCATCTATCGTTCATCTCAAAATGATTTCATATTTCTCATTGTTTTGGCTGCCAGTGGGTTTCCGATTGCAAGCTTTCCACGACGTATTATTTCCGTTTCTTCAAAACAAGTATGGTTCCTCCTAATTCCGGTTCTTCTCTTGCAATGCACTGGTTACCAATCCTTACGCTCACTGTACCGGGTTCACTAATAACGTGCCAGTTAGCAGAGAAGTGTTTCATCTTAATAGGTAAAATGACATGCCAAACGCCTGCACCTGCAGTGTCTATAATCTCCACATGCGTACCCTTAATTTTGTCTCACTAAATTTAGTGTGTACTGCCTCAGGCTAGCCTATCGTATGCAAAGAGATTTGTGGAAAGAGCTTGGCTTTCTCGTGGTGCTTGTCGGCTTCTCTACTGTTCAAGTTCTACGTCTCACATTATCTATGCCAAGACTTGTACACATAACAAGTCAGACAAGAGGAAGGAGCAATTTGGTGATATAGGGCAACATTTTTGGCCACTTCTAGTGGAGGCGCAATGCAATTTTGGAATATATGTTAAACTCGACCGCGGGGGAAAGGGGGAATAATCTATGATGACAAGTCCAAATCTGAGGTCCAATACTAATCAACAGAGCTCATAAAATGTCTAATACGGCCCATATTACACAACAATGCAAACAAAAACTCGAGCAATGAAATAAAAAATGGATTTATGCAACAACAGCGGCAAGCAGACCAGCGAAAACACCCATGGCTACCCCGTTAACGTTGTTTCCGACGGCCGCATTCGTGGAGGTGGCAGTGGCAGTACTCAAGATAGAGCTTATGACGGACGAAGCCTGTGAGGAACGGACTGAAGAGACCGAACTGGCAACGGAGCTGATAACGGAGCTGACGGAGCTCAGGACACTGGATTGCGTAGCTTCGGAAGTCGTGCTAGTGGATTCGGACGACGTTTCGCTAGTTGTTCTAAAGAATATAAAGATGAGATTTCGAGTGACTTGTGAAGGCGCGGTTGCTTACTCAGGGATGGAAGTAGTTGGAGTAACAGTTGGGGTAACGGTAACTGTGTCTTGCGCAACGACAGATAAAGCGAAGAGGGTGAATGCGATGATGGGGAACTTCATTTCTTCGGTAAATAAAAAGGGGCGATTTTTTTTCTTTGTGTGTATGAAGTAGATGGTGGGTGTAATCGGTGAAGGAAGAAAATCGATGAATAAATGAATTTATAGGTGGCTAGATAGGGGAATGACGTCTTATCGCAGTTGTCTTACTTGGTTTTAAAGAACACCAACCTCGATCTTCCCGTGTCTCAGTTACTTTGAAAGAGAAACATTGTTGTTCTCGTTTATGTAAGGTTGGCACTGGTTTGCGGTCCAAAAATAATTCCGGAGTAACATCCGCTCCAAGTAAAGGAGTAAAGCTGCCTTTCTTGTGCGTGTGCGTGATCACTGGTCTAAATAAACCCGCCACGGTAAACACGTTCAGAGCGGTGGTCAACTCTGCTGAGCCAGTATTGAGTAAGATGACGATACAGCCTACGCGGATCAAGATAGATTCCAGCCAAGTAAGTTATCGCCTGGAAAAAGGAGAGGCATTTCGATAATGGTGTTAATAAAAGTGAAAATAGCACGTACGCGGATTAAACACTTGCTCTGAACACGCATATATGGACACCTTGCACCCTTCTCAGAACCTTCTTGAAACTAATCGTCGCCTCCAAAAAATCTTTGATTTCGCCTTCTTCAAGTGCTTTGAGACGGTTAGGCACTTTCATGATGGCGCCCAGCATGCTTTCGATAGCTTCGAGGAGGTAAGGAATCCACATTTAAATTGACAAAAGAAAAAGGAATCGCGAACTTGTGTGTCTGCCAAGTTTATGTGGCAGAGAGAGATCTTCGGCTTTGTGGCAAGGCTATATACGGAAAGAAGTAATGACGAAAGGTGCAAATGAGCGAGGTCTGGAGATAAGGAAAGAAGGCTCGAAACCTGCTCAGGTGTTTATATGCGCGAACATTGTGATGGTCAAAATAATGATGGCACCTGTGCATGTGACGATGCCATATGCTACTTAGTACTGGAGATTATCGTGTGGCGTCGTGCAAGGAATTAGAGCGCCTAATACATCTTAGCAAAGGGAATAATCTGGTAACCACAAGAGCAGAAGCGAATACACCGATACCGATACCAGTACTATGGCATAGATGTATACAAATAAATTAAACTGTAACCAGTTAATCGTCCAGCCTGAGGTAGTGGCGCATCAGTAACTTGACAAAAGAGTCAACCCTTTTCCGAGTTTTGAGCGGATTTTTGGAGGGGTTTCTCTGACCTAAAAGCGCCGAAAATCAGTGCAAATCATTGGTCCCTGAGAAGGGACGACTACAAACGTGTCACTGTCGCAGAAAAGTTGTCAAATAAGTGTCCTCGTTTCGGGTTCAAGTTTCCGCTGGTCTCGGACAAAAGCAAAGGAGGATAATCGGTTCCTCGGTTTCTTTGGCTTTGGACTTTTCGGGTCAAAAAAATGCAGACTTTTTTTGACAGCCTTACTGATGACTCAAGTACTATAATGGCTAGCGGTGAGAATCTTGAGTTGTAAGTCATGATGGTAGTCAGTCTGTATTTATTTCGTTTCTTGTCATAAGGGCTGAATCATTTCTCGAAAGATAGCGGCAACAGATGTGAGGTGTCAGCCTGCTGCCTGTCGATCTGTGTTGCTCGAAACCACCGATGTGTCTATACCATCATCACCACCATTGTCATTTCTTGGTAGTGACGAGTGGGTTGTATTTTCCAAAACGACATCTGGTGGCGATCGATTCCGATTCTGTATCTCGGACTCAAGGTATTTCGGTGGTCCACCAGAATTGTCGTAAGCAGGAAGGAAATCTTTAATGCCCAATTCACCATCGTGGTCCGTCTCAGCTGTTATATCTCCAAGTCTACGACCACTGGAGTCTATATCAGTGGCACGGGTACGTCGATTGGTGCGACCCATATACGCAGCTGGAAATCCTGGCAAAGGCGGATGAGGATATGGAGGGTAAAACTGTCCGTCGCATTCCAGGGACTGCAGCTCCATTGGTTGATGAAAAGAAGGGTACCTTCGCGAGGCTGAAGGATAGTCTCTGACACTACTGTTCAGATCGGGGAGATTCGACGACCGTGACACTCCGTGTTTCACTCTAAGATACCTATGAATCCGAAGAAGTCAGCAAGTGGATTGAGATACACGTCAGTCGTACCTTCGGAAAATGACGCAGACTATAATCACTATTACCAGTGTTAGAAATATGTACTCCAGTATGGACTGAATTAACCCCATTCTCATAAGTCAAGGAAAGATAAATAAAACAAGGATTTGCGTGCCTTTGACAAACCGCCTCTCTGTGTCCCTGATTGGTCGCTGGGGGTGCTTTGGCTGCTTGAATTGGACGGGGTGGGGGTGGCAGGTACTGCCATTGTTGTCGATGAAAGCACTTGACGGATTGCAAAGTACGCTGCTGCTGTTTGTAGCACCAGTCGAGAGTCATGAGATGCAACTGTGGCTGCAACTTTTGTTGTCGTTGAACTGATCATTTGATCTATCAATTTCCCCCCCAACTTGAACCTCGATTTTTCAGTGGTGTCACCTCCCTAGGCCGCCAGGAGAGTTGATTGGAAGACTCACGTAGTGTGGACTCGAAGAATGGGTGTGCGATGCACTCCAGTGTGTAGTCTTCCCTTCAAAATGTCACTGACGGCGTCAAAGTCAGGTTAGGTGTGCGGTGTACCAGGGGCTTGTTTATATTATTATTAGCTCGAAAGCAAACCTTTACTGAAGTCCGGTCCGGTAGTACCCAGATATCGGACATCTTCTAATCTCCCGGTCACAGTTTACCCCAGTCCAGTGGAAAGCGTGGAAACCCCAAGGTAGAATTCAATCTAAGCGCCAAAGACCGGCCTTCAAAAACCTAAAAAGGAAAATATTATTGGATCAATTTTTCAATTTTTATACTATTTCCTGCAATTTTGTGAAATTCTTTCCTCAAATGATGGCTGTGATATTTCTGGCTTGCCCGCGGCCTGGTGACTTGTGAGGTAAACAATCAGTTTTTGCGCTCAGGTTCTGACCCGCTATAACCAGATTATCATGCGAAGCAGAAGACACCTCACCCGATCTAGATTCAAAGAGTCATCTTGGATTTTTTGGCCAGAGAAACCCAAAAAAAAACCGTGAAAACCCGAACTCAAGCAAAAACCCTTTCTACGACTGGGAATGGTGTATCCTTCCTGCAGGACTATGTAATGAATTTCCATCAGAAATGATTTTAGGGCTTTTAAGTCAGGGAAACCCAAGAACCTGCTTAAGTCCTCCTTTAAACTTGTATTCAAAGGTTCAGCACGAGCTTAGGAAGTGGTGATCGGTGTTATTTACTACTGCGTAGTTATTTTCGCAGTTACAGCCGCTAAAGGCGCCAGAGACATTCCTCGCTTGCATTGCCGTCTCTCTAAGAGTTCAAAGGAAGGCAGTGTAACATAATTCAGTAATTTCAACTTGCCTTCAAGTACTCCCCCTCTGGAATATTTTGGGTTTGCGCTGGCAACTACTGGCACAAGGACTTGAGAAAAAAATACCCAGGGTCGATTTTTTGTAAGGTTGGCGCCTCGAATGGGTTGTTGCCATCACTATGAAAACCAATTTTTGGGTGCGTGAGGCGAGCCGGCGGCAACGTATTTACTAGTATTGCGTAGATTTTTTCGAGTTTCGCTCATCCCAACTACCACGCCATTGTACATTCTTTCTTTCCGCACCCATTTCTCTCTTTTCTTTTTCCATTTCTGATACAGTTTGGGTGGCAAACTCGAGGGCAGACTCCGATACTATTTCGAACGTTCTGTCGGTGACAACGGAGATTAATCACAACGTGTCATAGCCCCGCTGTGGCGTCCGATTTAGTGCAACAGGCAGTGTGGCAGTGGAGTCCCAGTCAGCGACCGCCGACTGCCAGATGCTGGTACGAACTTGGGCATTTAAGTAGGCCAAGACGAAGACCTGCATGCTAGTAGCCCCCTAATGCTAGTAATAGACTATGCAGTCTACGCAGTAGATGCCCCAGTAGAATTCGAAGGCCTATGTATAGGTCAATCAAATCTCAACTTGAATCTGCCATGCCATGTGGTCTACCGACTCCACATCTCGTAAGGTCACCTAACATTGACGTTGTGTAGCTACCCAACCAAAAGTTGGGGGGTTCGGCTAAACATCATGCATCATTCTGTGGGGGGAAGATCATCTTAGGGCTATGAACCGGAAGTACTGTTGTGCACATCTAGCAGTATCATTTGTTAATTCCAACAAAAAAAAAGTAGTACAGTAGCCCATTGTGCATTTAATAAAATCTTCCACGTCTGGAAGAAAAAGTTATGGAAAAAAAAGAGGGCAATGGGACAAACGTAAAAAAGCAAAGGTTGGGGGGAGGGAATTGGAAACAGAAAAAAGTTGAAAGACAAAGAGAAAGAGAAAACATTCAAGTCGTTACACTGAGGGGATACTGAGAGCTACGAAGAGAAGAGGTAATGTAAGAAGTGAGGAGTGACGCATGAATGGGGTAATGGATAAAGAGACTGAAAAAATATCATGTCTTAAAAAAATGTATAAGGGCAGGGCCTTCAAAGTAGTGTTAATAAAGCAGAAAAGCGGCGTCTGGTTAAACAAGAGTGGGTGGCGGTGGGATTTGACGGGACATTGAAGGTCTGATCAGATGAAGGGCGTACAGTCCACACGGCCAAGGTAGTGAAGAAAAAGCACAAGGTTCTTGTAGTGAGTATATGGATGTATAGAAGGAGCGGGGACATGAGGTGGATCGCAGAGTGAGCGAAGGGAGAAAGGAACCCAGAGCTTTATGAACCCTGCTTTCCTGTCTTGAATCGCAGCAGAGGAGCAAGTCCAGGTGATGAACAAGCCTTTTTCAGAAATTCATGCTAGAAACAGAGCCGTCAATGACCAGCTCTACTCAAAAAACGACAATCAACGTACCTCAAGCAACTCATTCGCTGTCGCCCGACTACTCACATCTACACAAAGACAAACAGCCAAAAATGACTTGAGTTCTCTACTCAACGCCTCAGGTTTCTTCAACGTCGGCGTTCCATTTGTGGCAATCAAGTATAATGCTTTCAGAGGTTCTTCATCCAGATATGGAGGCTCGTTCTCGATCATCTCAATTGCCATGATGCCCAAGGACCAAATGTCCACTTTTGCACCGTATTCTTTCTGTTTGACGACTTCGGGGGCCATCCAGTAGGGTGTACCGACCATGGTAGCACGCTTTGACTTTTGGTCTGTTAGTTTGGCGCAAAATCCGAAATCGGCTGATGAAGGCAGAGAGGTTAACGAATAATTTCAGGGGGAAAAGAGATGTTGTTTAATACGTACTGATCTTCACACGACCTTGAGCATCAAGGAGAACGTTATCAGACTTGATATCTCGATGGATGATGCTTTGGCTATGTAGATGTCCTAGTCCTCTACACGTCTTGAAAAGAAAGGATTTCAATCCACAAGGATGGCCCACTTCGGAAGAACACTAACCTCTAAGCATATACTCGATATCTGATCTTCTTCCAACGTATTATTTTCAATAATATCCGTCAATGCGCCACCCTCCATATACTCCATGACCACCCAAAGTTCATTATTCTTAACCAAATAGGATTCCAAAAAGTTGACGATATTAGGGTGTTGCGATTCTTTCATCACCAGAATCTCGTTTACGATAAGTTCCTTGCGTGGTTGATGCGAGAGATCCATCTCTTTAATCGCAACTTTCTTGCCTGTGGCGAGGGTTTTGGCGACGTAAACGTGTCCGGAAGCACTGGAGACAATAAACAAGATTAACCCATTGACAGACAGGAAGGCGAAAGAAGAAATGAACACCGAAGCGTCGGAACGACAAAAGAACGAAACCCCCCACCACAGATAGTGAATTAGGGCTGTAAAAAAAATACAACTCACCCTTGTCCAACTTTCTTGATCTTGCTATAAAGCAGCTTGGGATCATTACCTGAGACCACCTGCCTCAACTTCTCCATAATCTGCACCTCCGTCATCGTACTAATCCTCTTCTCCTTTGGTTTCTCCAATGCAGCAGCAGCAGCAGCTACACCGCCGTCCTTTCCAGTACCTTTAGTCGGTTTTTCTTGGTTTTGGATCTGGACTTTCTTGGTTGTTTGGAGGGGTAGGACGGGCGGCGGACCGGTGGTGGATCCAGCTGCTCCGCTGGCTGGGTTTGTGATAGGTGTTGAAGTAGCGGGAGATGATTTGGAAGGAGGCATGGGTGGTCTTTGATCTTGTGTTTTCTGCATCTGTTGTTGCTGTAGTTGACGATCTTGCTCCTGTCGTTCCTGCTGTTGTTGGCGTTCCTGCTGCTGCTGTAGCCGTTGCTCTTGCTGAATCTGCTGTTTTTGTTCTTGCAATCGCTGCTGCTGTTCTTGTTGCCACTGTTGTTCCTGTCTTTCCTGCTGGAGCTGGATCTGCTGTCTCGCTTGCTGTTCTGACTGAGTGGGTAAAGAATCATTCCTCGGTGGTATCCCAGTTGTAGTTGCTGCTGGTGGTCCTTGAGCTCTAGCACGTAAGCGTAGATCAGCAGGAAGGGGTGTCATCTCGGCTTTCGTAGAAGGCAGAGTTGAGGACCCAGGGGCGGGTGGTGCAGATCGACCAGCGGAAACCGGAGGTCGTGGAGCAACTCGGGATGCTTGTGGTAGGTTGGGTAGTACACGAGGCCCTTGTACAGTGGACAAGGTGCTTGCGAGGTGCGACCCGTTGACTAGCTCTGCTGCGCGTGCGGCGGCGGTGGGTAAGCTATCGTTGTCATTAACGACTCCTGCTGAAGAACTATCGAGACGTTTAACATTCGGCCTCGAGTCTGAGCTGCCACCGAAACCCGTTCCTGCACCAAAACGAGCGGGCGCACCTGCAATTTTTGGTTTAGATAAAGCGATATTTGAGATTTGTGAGAATTTTTACCAATAGACAAGTCTTCTAATTCTCGTTTCTGATGGTCTGTGTAAAATTCCAGGACGTCCAAGACAGCTTGAGGATCTTTAGCATAATCTTCCCTTGTAATCGCGGATTTGGTCAGCAGTTTGCTCCACTGTTCCGGCATGCCCTATTTGAGAAATGACAGGTTAAGGGAAAAAAAAAACATGGGAGGGGGGAGGCAAGAAACACACCGTAAATCCGCCAGAGACGGGGTCGAAGCCAACATGGACCTTGTGTACGAAGTTAGTTGGATTACTGACGCCCATGAGCGGACTTCGCGAGTAAACATCGTCCAGCCAACCGTAGAGCTCTTCATCGTTCTTTAAGGATAGATAAAACCGACGATCAGTGGTTTCTAGCAATAGACAATATGGCTTCATATCTATCCGTTCGATGTTAGAGATGGCACTAAGCATGATGATGCTTTGGTGAGGAGCTGACTGTAAGACCGTCAGTGAAGAGGCAGGAAATTCCAGACAATAGGCGCACATCATTTTTATGGATAGATAGCGTTTGTTCCTTTAGTACCAACCATTTTCGCTGAAATAGCCAGTTTCCAAAGCTGTCCTCCTTCATGCTGACTGAGCCACTTCGGACTATTTGCGAGTTGAATGGATCATCTGGTCCACGATTTGGGGATCCGCCAATTCCGGAGTACGGAAAAGCATAAGACGACGCTGACGGTGACGCTGGTGTGAACGGAAATGAATTATTGTACCCGCCTGGTGAAGATGAATTACTTGAGTATTCAGTAGTTCCCGAGTTCTCAGTGCCGCGTCTAGCAGGTGCTGGTGGTGCCGGACGCGATGGGGTCAGAGAAGTAGCTGTGACCTGGTGATAATCCATCTTGATGATGGAAGAGAACAAAGGTAATAAGGAAAGATCTGCTGAGGTTCGCAGTTGCTAGTGTCGTCTTTGAGAACGTTAGGACCGTTAACAACGTCTTGGACTGGTCGTCGTCGTCGTCCAGCCCTTGGATGGCCCTTGTTTGTCAGCAGTGCCACCCATCGGATCTACCCGGCCTAGGCAACATCCATCTCTAAGGAAACCGTTGAACAACGGCCACAGCAAAATATGCAAAGAACAATATACACAGGTGAACTATGACCTAATTAGAAGCGATAGTGCTATACAGTAATAATCAGCGTGCAGATCGGATTGTTGTTGTATGCAACTAATCAAAATTTAAATGAGAAAATACTTTTGGAAAAGTGGAAACGCCAATTATTTATAAAATCGTAGTTGAACAACCCCATGCATTTCTCGCCAAGTAGAAATTTAGTTCCTAAATCAGGAGGTAGACAGGATATTTTCATTTCTTGTTGAACAAGTGAAAAGGCTATGAACACTTTGTGGACTCATAGTTCACTGAACGCCTGCAGTACATATCCATGGTAGAATACTCTTGGATGACGTCTTGTCGTCAAGTGCCATCACATATCCCAGGAAAAGCACTCCGTATTGTGGTAGTCCAGTTTTATACTCCCGACATGACGACAAATGAATTACTTTTTAGTTGCTCTAACCAACCAAACGATTCTCAGTGCCATTAAATACCAAAGAGAAATAGAGAAACCATGCACCTATATGTAAACCTCTTCTTCGTAAACGAAAACTCTCCTAACTTATGTCCAACCATGTCCTGTGTCACGACTACTGGCAGGTATTCCTTGCCATTATGTACATCGAATCGAATGCTAGCGAACGCAAAGATTTTCAGTTTCGGAATTCTTTTTCTTTCGCAGATGATTTTACGGGAACATACCCCACAAAGTTAGGTAGAATGGTGCATGATCTGGCTTGCGTCTTTATGGGAGTATGATTTGCCAGCGCCTCTCGAAGGTTAGGAAATGGGACAAAATAAGGACCTTGGATAAAAGTGTTATTAAAGATATGTCTGGGTTAAAGATTCCTCACCTTTCCAAGCTGACCGTCCTGATTTCAGCAGCGCTTGAGTTGGGCGCATACCGTCGTTGTTGTCAAATGTTATGTAAATTACAGTGTTCAAGGTTTTGGTACTCCGCTTCTACCTTGGTCACGATAAGTCTCCAACTGTCCCCTCACTGCAGAACTCGGGATGTCTGTAGCATCCAGTGCGGTGACACAAACTGGGACATCTACTGTTGGACCTGCTGCCCAATCCCTAACAAATGCCGACCCACCAATCTCGCAGCTCATTCCATACATAACCACCGCATTCTCCTGGCTCAAGTACTTCCTGAGCTCTATCATAACTTTTCGGCCGCTGCTGCTGCTGTTTTGGCCTCTGCCGATTTTACTATACCTCTTTGCACCTGTGATCGTGTTCCTCGAGATTGTCTTGACAGTCTTCTTCTATTGGCCTTACACAACTACTCTCTATCTTCTTGAGGCCTTTTACCCGCTATATGTTCTCGTTGGAGTTGCGTGTATTACTGGAGGCGTGTTAGGACTCGCAGGGCGCCAGCTGTCTCGGTTGTTGGTCCACCTTTTGCAGGTTGAGACGAGGAAGACTCCAAAAGTGGATTGGAAAGGCAAGGGAAAAGATGAAGGCTCGGACAGTCTTCTGGACAATTGAAAGGTGATTTATTGGTATCATAAGACATCTACCCTTTCTGATCTGTATTCTGCGCAGATTCTTGCAGTCAAAATACCTACTTTATTGTACCTGTACTACAAAGTTGTAAGGCACATCGTGTCATTTATATTTCGTGATGACCCTGATTACATAATCGTACTTAAACTGTGTGACTGCTGGATGTTGTCGGTTTCTTTGGGTGAACGCACTTGGCCCCTCCAAATTTCCTGTTTTTCAACTCTGGCATAGAATGCACCCCTTTCCTTCGGCGATAACGACGACGAATTTCTCAACGACAGCATCGACGAAAGCAACGACCCAGTATCAGCCATTGACTTCTGGCGATTCTATTCGAGCATCAGTTGCCCACCTTCTCACCCGGGCCTTCTCACTACCATGCTCGACAGGTGCCATGGCTTTTGCCCAGCTTGTCCAGCCCAATTCGCGATTTCAGCTGGCTCTTGACGCGTTGTTACCGATTCTCGATTCAAACAAACCTGCTGAGGTAGGTGTCGCACCTTGTACCACCCAAAAAAGATAGATTGACGACTTCTCTACTTTCCCTCTTATAGCTAGCCCAGCGAATTTTAGTCTCATTTATTCTGTATTCACTCTATGTGCCTCATCCTGTCACGGTCAACCCCTTTAGGTCGGCACTCTTGGTCGCTTATTTAAGGGAACGGGAAAAGGCTGTCACCATTGCGAATGAAGGGGGCGTAAGCCCCGACGAGCCACTTGTCTGGGTATTATGGAAAATCTTAAGAGGGGATGGTAATGATGTTCGTGTCTTGTTTTGATCAACTACAGTCCAATCACTAAATTCCCGATTCCTTCCCCCCCTCACCAGATCGGCCCTTACTCCCCTAGTACCCTGTGTCGAACTTCCCTGCCCCCAAAACTTAGAGCTACTAATCTGGTTCTTGATGACGAATTGTATAATAGTATCTCTGACATGCAAGTCTTTTCGCCTCATGTTATCGACAATAGAGTATGGCTGACATCCGATTCAGAGACGACTCAACTTATTCTTATTTTCAAGAACGTAGGCGATCGGCCACCTCCGATCTTAACGAAAATCCTACTTCTAACCGCAACAATCATGGCGATGTCAGGCGCAATGTAGCGTCCGTCACCCCAGATTTTGCATCTCGCTCTCCTATCAGTTTCGAGGAAGACAGGCAGAACGAACGTCTCGTTCATGCTGTCAAGCTTCTCCTTGCAGCTCGTGGCCGTGTGCTCACCCTTTCTGAACAACGAGTGCGTGTCTTTTTCTTTTGGTCCAGCCCCCATTTTATAACTTGTCATGTTTTTCCTCAGGCACTCTCTCCCGTTATTCCTGACCTCGCGAGTACCAATATAATAACCTCCATTGATCTCAATGCCATAATCGCACACAATCCGACCATCGCTCATCCGCTCTTGGTTGGTCTACTCACCAACGCTAACCCCGATAACAACAATCCTAGGCCATTTCTTGATGTACTCCCATTTTTGCCACCCACCCTCCCAACTTTTGATCTCTACGGCAGGCTCTTGAGAGATCAAACTCGGGTTACTGTTCAGGGATATTCAACTGTCGCGGATCTTGTCTTGATGGAGATCTTGGGCCGTTTTGTTCATGAATGCATCAACTGGCTTGAAAATGCGGAGAAGGAGGAAAAGGCTGGGAATATTAGTGACGATCGCTTCGGGAAAGGGGTGCAAAACGTAGGTCCTTTGTACTCATCTACATGGTGGAACTTACCAACCCTTCTCCCGGCTGCATAGTTATGTCGCTTTTATCACTCGCTCATCAAATTATCGATCGTGGATCCGACATGTGATGCAGATTCCACTGAGATGGCGCACTTCAGTCTTCGTAACGCTCGTTTTGAAGAAGCGAATACGCTTTACCGGGTTATTGCCACCTCCAGATTTTGAAGAGAAGGATCTTACAAGCTCAAACCTTCTGCGGTCCGAACTGTCGACGAACCCATCCAACTTACAAAAATGATGATAGAAACAAAAAAAGTTAAATCCTTTTATGCAACGCATACCAACTACGAAATCACAACGAGGGTGGTTTTTGAAAGGTGGCTGTATGGCTCGATATGTTTCCAGAGAAATATGCAATTTTATGCTGATCATGTGTTGAAAAAAAACTCGGCGGACTTTATTTTCCTTCCTTCCTTTGTGGATTTTCCCTTGTATGTATTGTCCTTTATTGTCACAAATATGCATTTATTCGTTTTTTCCCCCCCTTTACTTTCTGTTCTTTTTTGAATGAGACGAGGCCGTTCTGCAGGTTAAAAAAAAGATCTCCTATGCGTATTCCAAGCAAACTCATGATGACTTACACAAGTCCATTCAACCATTTTCGTCCAGACTTTTTTTCGCCACTTGTTTGATACCTCGTTTCACTTATCCAACTGATTTTTTTTTCTTACAACTTACCATTACGAATCACCTACTATCCGCTGTTCTGTCGTTTGTCTAGTGTCGTTATTTTTGTTAGGGTCTTTGTACAATATTAGATACGGTATTTATATCTGTTAAGTATAGAAAAAAAGGTCTGCGAAATAGAGGGTGTTACGATTCCAGCGATCCAGTCACTAATACAAGCTGTTACTTGGCCGCCATGATGCGTGATGCATTGATGCATCGATAATTCGAGTCCTCGAGCCATCCTCAAGGCTGAGTCTCATGCCTGAAAGCCTGAATCTTGCCGATGAAGGAGCAAGGCAGCTCGCAACCTCCTCGTAATAAACCTAAACCGCGAGTAACTCCAAGCTCGCGTTCAATCTGACAAGTCTTAGTCCAGTTCGGAATAAGGATGACCCGTCCATATCTTCCCATAGGAAGACTCGTTCGAGTTCCTGTGAAAACCAATGTCCTCCGAGAGAGATGGGCGACCAGCCAGTCTCCCGTACACAGATTATAAATTCGTGTCTCTTCTTCGTGGGGAGGAGAGGATGACTGACACTCATGTATAGGCGGCCAGGCTACTCACATACTGTACTATCGATCCACGCGGTCGACTTGGCTGACTTGGCTGACTTGACCTCCGCGATAGTAGGAAGAAATACACTTCGATTCATTACCTTTACACTCTCAAGTCCTGAGAACCCCGACTGCCTAAGAGAATCTTCTTGCGAAAGAATACAGCGACGTTTGGAATGTTCAGAGGGGCCAACTACTGCACATGTGCCCACATTTTTGTGGCAAATTTGTGGCGAATTGGTTAAAGTCGACAGCAGGTGGGAGCTGAGCGCATAAAAAGTTGAATACTGAGTACTGGGTATTAGTACTCAATGTCGGCACCCCGTCTCCGCCTATTGGCTTTCCCAGCCTCTTGCCACCTCTTTTTCCACCCTTTCGTTAATTCGCTCTTCCCTTCCTCCCACCGCTTTCTGATATCTTCCTCTGTCCCAGTGCGGTAGAAACCCACCGAAGGCTCACGCTAACCCCAATGATTGTCCTTTAGCAAGTCAAAAAGGTCCTTCTGGCGCATTTTATTTGGATTTCCTTGCTTCTGTGGGTGTGGGAAGAAGAGAGCCTGCTTGGGGTTTAAGACAACAGGTGATTGGGAAGAATGGGTAGTGGGAGGCAGAAGTGTGTAGGGTGGTGTCTGTTCTCGTGTTGAGGTAGGCTGTTCAGCGAAGAAAGGGGCCTCGTTGTCGAGTTCCAGGTCGAGGTCAAGGTGTGCCAGTAGAGAAAATCCAGCTATTCAATGGGGCAGTTAGCGTCTTTATCAATTATGAGGGTTTAAAGAATTACCTTCTTCTCTGGGCGCGAAAAGATGCTTCAACGCCGTTGAGGTTTGAGCCTCAAGTCCAGTCGACCCCGTCGATGTAACCGCAGCTAGAGGGCCTTCTCTCTCTCCTTAGTCCCCTGTTGATTTTCTTCTTTTTGCAGTTTCATCCTTGGCGTGCCGACGTCCAGATTATCGATCGGTACCACCGAGATTCCATCATTCGGCTTCTCGTGTTCAATTTAGGGAAGCGTTCTTTCGGGTGGCATCTCGACTGGGCTTGTTATTCATGCAAGAGAAGACACTTGCCAGCCTTTACGGTCGCTGACATTTGTTGATGTGACCAGCGTCATGCTCCCTGCTTGTGAACCTTCACCCTTTTTCGGGTGGCTCTTCAGCTGCTGCCTTGTTCTCGAGTGCAATCCTTGAGATGCACATTTGCATGATTTTCAGGTCGTGACAGACAGCAAAAAGCCACACACCTCTCTCTGAAATCAGGGTTTGCCTCTCCGAAACGCAATTTCGCTCCCTTCCAAGTCGATCCGCTTAACAAACCCATACCTTAAAAAAGAGAGAAATTGAGCAAAAAAAGGATTCAACGGCAAGAAAATGGCCGTCATACATTTCGTCAATTTCCCAGTAGTTGTTTCGAGTATAACATAGCCAAATTTTCTTGGTTGACCGACCCATCAGTAAGACCAAAGCCATCCAAAGCTGTGACTGTGCCAAAAATCGTCAGGTTCTGAAAAATATCATCTCTTGTGATTGATGTGGTGAGTCCAGAGATAACTTTAAGAAGCCTCTTAGTGACTGGGATATCCATCCAGAGTTTTATTAAACAAAAAATTATATTTAAATCTTATTGGTAAGCAGACTCTAATGGACGCGTACTATGTACAACCATCTGATCCTCAAGACCATGGTCAAATACTCATCATTCACCTAATGCTCGTTGTCTAGATCACGCTGCCAAGTATCGCAATTGGACAGACTGAAATATATGAGCGATCCACTGGCACCACCATCCAAGGCAAAATCAACTTCTACAATCGGTTTCGAGTGCAACGCACACAAGCAAGGAGTGAGCATCCTCTACATATCTGATATTTTTGAAAATGAATGCCAAGTTAGCGACGAAAGTTGAAGAAAAGATAGCATTCTTACCAGCAAATATGTGGGAAGCACAAAATGACATTCTTCGCATCTTCCTCCGCCTTGACGGTACCTCCAAGAATGGCGCTCACAATGGTGGTTGTCACGCAAGGTGGCAATTCTTTGCTCCACCCGCTCTGCGAAGACTGCAGGAGCCATCCTTTGGGCCGCCGCTTGACCCACTTCATTCTCAACCCTTTGCTGCGCTGCGGTTACTAATCGTGCGTCATCCCATTGGTCACATTCACAATTCTTCCACCGTGCGGCACACAAGTAGCAAAATTCAGTCCTGCACCGGCAGGTCATATGGTAACATCCATGGTCGAGTTCCACGACAGCATGACAGCCTGGGCATGTTTGCCACCCTTTACTCTTCACGAGTGCCTGGAGCGCTTCATTAGATGCGCTGACGCCACATCCTTCGCCTGGGTGAGCCAGTTCCTTACATTCCGGGCAGGTATTTACGTGACAATTAGGGCATTCGATCCCGGAAAGAGATAATCGGTCTTCAGATGATCCTAAGAAGGTGGAGCAAGTGGGATTCGAACAGTATAACCTGTCCTTGGAAAGGATACTAAATTCTGCTTGTTTCCGTTGGAAGAGAGTGCGTAATTTCAAGGAAAGAGCTGGTATAACATTTGCAATAGGAATAGGGTCCTGGCAGCAACGCAGAGGGAAAAGAGACTCGTCGCGAGTAGAAGCTTCGACTAACTCTACGAGGCAACCTCTACAATAGTAGTGGCCACAGGGAGTGTTGAGCGTTTCGTAGCATCGGAAAGAGTCGTGACAAATTGCGCAATGGACCCTGGAAATTTCAAAGTGTCAACTTTGAAAACATACCATTGAAGGAGCTTACCGTTTATTGCGATCGGCACTTGGTCCAGCAACAGATCGTTTACCGACAGTATTGGGTCGAGGAGTGGAGAACCCAGAGTTCTGCATTAAGTCGTCGCTGTCACCTTCTATAGATTCTTCCTCATCATCTAGTAATCCATTTTTTACGATTGGATTGTCTGACGCATCTATCCCTGCATGATCAGACCGCACAGCAGCCATCTCTGGTCTGTAACAAGCAACCTTCAGTAGGGATCCGACAGGATATGATCTAAACATACGTTGCGATGAACACTGGATCCATGACGAAAGCTGGATGTTCCAATCGCGTTTGACAGCTTTTAGGAACTGGTAGTGCTTCGCCTCGAGATAGAAGCTCGGCAGCAATTCGATCCTCCGCGGCTGCTTCTTCTGCAGTGGTGAGGACATCAAGGTATGCTGCGTCAGTCACCAGAGCATCACCAATACTTTTGGCGAATTTGGCATCCTCCACGATAGAAAGCCATTCATTGTACTGTTCTGTTTGAAGCCGATGAGCAATCTCTTCATCCGATGGTAAGGAATCGGCGCGGGCTTTGCCCTTCCGGCAGCCTAGAACTTCAGCAAGATCGTCGAGTGCTAGTTTCGCGATCAGTGCCGCCGTCTCCATGTCTAAGTCATCATTGATGACCGAGCCACTGGCAAGATTTGAGTGGTGAGGTTCGACAATGGGATGAGAGAACGTCATGTCCAGGTTGTCAGTTTAGACAGTATTCAAGAGGGCGATATGATTATCTATATCAGAACCGGTGTTTTGAATATTTGGCAGGGGAAGTTGGGAGGCAGGATGAGGCAGCGGAAGGATATCGTCTGAAAGGTTTATATATATCAATCAGATAGGCGCCCATATTCCTTTCAAAAAGGTATATCGATAAAACGAGCCACCAACGAGCCAACTTTATTGGGGTTCAACGGAGCCTTTTGTATCTGCGCCTCATGTTGAGTAGCATAGGAGACGTAAGTGCAAAATTATAATCCAAGCACCCTGGGAATCGGGAATGAATGACTTGCGTGGTGGCGTATTTCCGAGTCTTCCTCAGTTTGACAGTTATTTCACACATTTTGAAAGCCAAAACCGTAGATCGGACTTCAGATGGACATCAGTCAGATGGAGAAGACCAGAAACTCTGAAAAAAACCAGCTTTCAAAGAATTCGTGGCCTGCTGGCAGCAACCAACAAGTCGTGCATCATGTCACTCCGACTCACTCGTGGCACGAGGTCATGATGAGATACCTGATTGATCACATCCATCGTGAAGTATGGCTCCCTACCTCTCAGATGACCTCAAGGAGTATATCGTTCAGTGGTACTATGTAGACCTGAAGGACGATGATGGAGATACAAGACCTCTCAAGGTCTTGGTCTACAAAGTCATTCGCAATTATAGAGATTTTGGGCAAATAAGAAGAGATTTCTTATTTGCCCAAAATCTCTTTAACAGTTGCGGTGGACCCATCACTGGTGACGATATTTAATTCCATGCACTCCTTGGTGCCAATCCATCCCTACATCTTGATGAGATGCAGCAAAAATGTTTTGCTAGTATACACGGAGTGACTGAGTCGATATTTCGATCCCCACAATTTCGGATCTCTCTTGCATGATGGGAGCGAAGTGGGGATGCAGAACAATAGATATCAGAAAGAGCTGGCAAGCTAGAATACGGGAAAGGGGTGGAAGGGGAAGCTGGATGAGCAACAAGAAAGCAAGCACGCATCCCCTTCTCTATAGGAGGATCAATAGATGAGTAATCAAATTGACTAAGCCTCCTCTTGGGAACAGGTGTAAGGCTGGTACATGGCCGCTGTTGATAAACGATAAATTTAATGTGCTCTACTTTGGGCAAGCACGTGATAAATTTCGCTTGCGGTACCAGTTCAATTCCCCGGGCTAGCCTATCCAAATTTGGAATCCGCACAAAAATCATTTGTCAATTTATTATTTAGTCACCAACATACGGAACGCTTCTATAGTACTGGATCACGCAGTAATTGACAGAAAATGGCCGTGAAAACTTACAATAATATGTATATACCTGAATGTTTTTCTCTCTGCTATCGTGGGATGTCCCGGATGTGACAAATAGCTTGGCTTCCTTTTTGGGTCAGTCGGAGTTGGAAAAAGAGCCATTATGGGCATTCCAATCCCAAATCGGTATCCATCCGTATCGGCTGGTGTCGAGCCTATGTAGAGGTCGTTGCACGCGTGCTAGCCTCCTTTCTTTAACAAACAGTGGGACATTTCCAATGACTTGTCCAGGGCCCACTTCACTGTCGCCGGGTTGCATTCAAGCGGCGGCCACTTAAACAAAGCGTCATGACACAAATCTAGGAGCCTATCTATTGGCGGCCCATGAGAGCCTCCTTTCTCTTATCGAGATCCGTCGCTAGCTGTAGACTCTAGGGGTCAAACTACTAGCGTCTGCACTGCTATCAACAGTGCTTGTCACTCCCAATTAGGACGGGTTCATTTGTTTTTTTTTTCACCAAGCAGTATCAAACAGACACGGGGCTGATCGCGATTTACAACTAGGATGGCCCCGTAGCTATTTGATGTTTGGGACCCGAAAGGCGCTATCGAACGCATTTTCAGGAATAGGAAACACTCGAATAAAATTTAATCGAGTATCTGGCAATTTAGTTCAACAATGAATATGGTAATCAGTGGAAACCAAAGGGGCCATGATGCGGGGCTGGAAATAAAGAAAGCTTGAACATTCAACAAAGATTGTGGGAAAAACTTAGTGGCCTCACACTGCCTTTTCGCCCACACCTACGAAAATCCTGCTCGATCCCTTTTTTATCAGGCCAAAGGAGGGAGGACCCAATTTCTTTGTCCTAGAAATTTGAGTGCGCATTTTCCTCAAGCCATAGGATATAAAACTCTACGAATTTGAACCGCCTTTCTCCCCATCGACAAACCACCATATCTCCCTTGCCAGTGACTGAAACTGAACCGACGATGTCCTGCAGCCTGAGTGATATCTTTGATTTGGAAGGATACTACGATGACACGAATCCGAGTCGGTCATACGGTGAGGATTCGTCAATGAAGCGTTCCAAGTTCGAAGTGGTCGGCAACACCTCCAACCCTAACTCCTCCCTTGCCCTCGACATCGAGGGCCCTACCCATAACCCGAAACATTTTAACGTTGGGGTTACCGCAGATATTTATAAGTTTCAAGTTGGCCCTATTTTTAATGTTTTCGGACGGCAGGAAGAAGAGTTTCAGTGCGTATTATCTTGACCAATTGTGAATTTATATGAATATCTCCTTCTAGTGCCAGCGCCTCTGACAATTATTCTCCTGTCGAATTTCCATCGACCCCCTTCAAGCGACCAGCCCCCCCCCTCCCAAAACATTTTAAGTGGATCAATTTCTCGTCCGCTACTGCGTCTCCTAGAAGGAGCCGCGCATACGCTCAGAAGCAGTCCAATTCTGAGCGCACCGCCAAGGGCAAGGGCCCCAAAGCCGCTGCTGTTCCCGTAAAAATAAAGGATGAACCTCTGGCCAGGGGGGCGAAACGCCGCAAGACTATTAATTCTGCTTGTGCAGCTGATGGTCTGGTGCCTTTTGTCACTGACTGGGCTCCCGTACGCAACTCCGCCTTTCCAGCCCCCGTCGCTTCATCCCACTGCTCGGATTCCGGCGGCCCGTCAACTCCTTGCCAGCCGCCCAAGGCAATCCCGACTAGGAAGCGGAAAGTCAAGGAAAATAACAAGGATATAGAACAGCAATGGAGCTCAGAGTGGAAACATGTACCAAACGAGGGCTTTTCTTGTCGAATAGCCAAGGGCAAGACGGAGTATCGTTGCGACCTCTGCCCCCAGATTTCCACAAGAAAAGGTGACATGAGGACGCATCGGTTTAAGCTACAACACACCGCCAAGTCTTTCTTCTGCACTAACGCTGGGTGCTCAAAGAGATACACCCGGCCAGATGCGGTAAAGAGACATGAAAAAATTTGCCAGTTGCGTCCCTCAACACTAACAACTTCACCCTAGTCCATCAAATATCCGATGCTTTATTCTTTATTTTGTTATGTTTCTCAACACCTAGTATGAATATGGATTCACATGTCTTATTACGCTTGTACATTTGTATGGTCCGTAAGTCATCAGCGCGCTCAGCTTCCTTTCTGCCAAATGGTAACTCAATGATAAAGATAAGTGTCGCGTCTTGGACAGATGAAAATAGAAGTATTACCGTTACAATAAAGAATGATGGGCAAGAAATCCGTGGATATGGATACAGATTTCCTGTTTGTGCCTATGGCTTGCCCGGGCTCCCCGAAACTTGGATCTCGGGAGATGAAAGGGATTGACCTACATTCTGAAGAGGGGTCCGAGCAAGACCTGAGCGCCTCGTGAGCTCGGTTGCGGCGAACAAGTGCCGAAATCAACCAGTTGTACAGGGGACGAAGGGTGAGTCAAAAAAAAATTAATTAGGACGGCCATAAGACACGTTTTCCACGTCAGAACCAGATGGGGAGAAGCGCTCCCAATCGCAAGCAATTCTATTCATATTTGTATGTGTGATTTACAGAGGAAGAAGCTATGGGCATTATCTTATACCATAATGAGCTAGCTCAAGGATTTTAACTCCGCATATCATTGACCAATAATTTGGATCATAGACAAATACCTACACACACAGGTCCTAGTATATCCAGTTTCTTCTCGAAGTTTCCCATACAAAATACAGATGGCGACGAAAAGCAGAAGGGAAATAACAAAACGATCTGAATCACTTATTGCATCAAATCAGACCCCAATGGGCAACGGCCAGCAGCGTTCAAGTCCTCATTGATTTCTGGCATTCTGCGGTGTGATTTCGTAAATTGACCTTTCAAGTTACCCCACATCTTAGGCTCGTGAACTGGGGAGCGTCCTCAGTGATCTATCGATTTAGAAAACACAAAATCAACCAACCATGTAGTTTTCTGGACCTCTTCATCGCATAATCAGTGATAGTGAACATCATGCTTGATTCGAACTAGATGATAATCGATATCGAACCTGCATCTAGTTCCTGTTTTTTGAGCCTATAAGTATGGAAAACTCACCTAGGGTGCCTTCAGAAATTCGAATTGGTCCCAAGTCAGCTTCAGACGCCCTTTTAAATTCGTCGTAGGAGACTAGAGTCACACGTTAACAAGCTGAATTTGATCTATGGATGACACCGAAATGCCAACATACCACCGTGAGGAAAGAATACCGTCTCGTAATTAGCACCACCTGGGAAGAAGGCCAGGGTTGGAATACATCACTACGACCACCATAGACGCCGTAAATCAGGTCCATAAACTAACGAAACTTACGAAAGACAAGAAATTACGAGTCCCCTTTAGGGGCTAAGCGGATGCGGCTTTCAAAGGTAACGCAAGACTTGCCGGTAACTTCCGTGATTGCACGTGTTGATGATGATGGCCTTGTTTGCCGCGCGAAAACTCTGTCGTCGTCTTTAAGAAACTCAACGCTCACGAAGACGCTATAAAAATACCAGTATAATTTTGAAGGGACTCGTATATGCCACGCGGAGCGATGGCCCTCACCCACAAGTGGAAGTAATGATTTTGATATCAAGTGACAGGTCTAAAGTTTGCCCCGGTCCGGGAACTGGCTGAAATAGTTACCAGAAAAGGTTTTATTTGCTGCACAAATAATCACCGGCAGAGAAGGCGGCTTGTACCGAACCTCAAAATCTGAGTAACATAGCGGCTAGGAGGAAAAATAAATTAATAAAAGGTAAAAGAATGACGCTAAGTGTACTTATTGAAGGTCGGATGATACTGGTATCAGTTGCCTGACGATGCGCGTGAATGTCAATGGTGGCATTACCTAATTACCTAATTCACTAACCCTTGTCTTGTTTTGGACCCGACCTGAAATCTGAAGGCTTGAAGGCCACTTGACCTTTATTTAAAAAAAAAACATGCTTGGGAACTGTAGATTGTCGACAAATGATATGTCATGCTTATCAGTGTTATTTCGCCCTTGCTTCCCTCAGCCCCCAACCCTCAGCCCCCAGTCTTTTTCTTGGCTACAATCATCTTGTATGTCATTGAAAGTCCACCTGAGCTCTACAGCGCAACAATTTGACCCTCAGAAAATCAAGACGGAGGATCAAGAAGAAAATCAAATATGTAACACTGACAACTCGGTTTCCTCGCCCAATGAAAAAACTTTAGGCATGATCACCCTCGACAAAGAAGAGGGTTCTAAATTCCAGGAGGGTGGTACTCGAGGCTGGGCAACCGTAATAGGAGCGTAAGTGAATTCCATACCTGACCCTCTGTGTTTTAATCCGATTAGCTTACTCTTTGATAAAGAATCTTGATTCAATTCTGTGGTTTTGGGTAGGTCGTCCAAAATCGAGAGGTATACAAACGGCGTCACCCTCTCCTGTCGGTGTAGATATGCCAACTCTTTTGGAGTTTTTCAAGGTTTTTTTCCCGTTTATTTCTGTTCAACATTAAAAGAGTAAATTTCACTTTAGACTATTACACTCGTATCTACATCACAAACGAGTCTTCATCCACCATCGCGTGCGTATGCGCCGTCCAATGCAAACCATTTCAAATCAAATTAATGTGAAACACACTAAATAGATGGATTGGCAGCATCAATGCCTTTCTTATAATCATTAGTGGAATTTACGTGGGTGTGCTCTACGATCGTGGCTACTTGTAAGTCGACATTTAGGATTATTGAGGTATTAAGTCCGAGCTTATATTTCGCAATAGCTACCATCTTCTATATGGAGGGTCATTTCTAGTCTCATTTTCGCTCTTTATGCTCACGCTAATAAAACCGGACCACTTTTATCAAGTGCGTTATAATCTCTTGCTGATTGGGAATGTATTTCTCACTACATCTGATCCCAGAACTTCCTTGCGCAGGGGGTTGGCTTTGGGCTAGGATCCGGCATGCTATTCGTTCCGAGTATTGCGGTGGTTTCACACTATTTCAAAAAGCAACAGACGTTGGCTATGTCCTTTGTAGCAGCCGGCTCTTCACTCGGTAGCTTGATCCACCCCATCCTGCTAAACAACCTATTACCTCGTGTTGGATACGGCAAGACGACACTATTCAGTGCAGCCTTGGTTACATTCATACTTGTGATAGCTTGCATCCTCATGCGTCCTCCACTGCCTACTCCGACCTCAAGGCCCTCTATTATGAAATCGATATGCCAATTTTTTAAGGAATGGCCGTTTATTATGATTTCAGTAGCGCGAGTAACCTTTCTCGAGCTTGTCAACAGCATCACTGAATCGTATCTATTCTAGACGATTCTTCTTTATGATTGGATTTTATTATCCTTTTTTCTACCTCCAATTGGATGCCTCTAAGCATGGGATCAACGAGACGTTGACATTTTATGCGGTATAATTCATCTTTACTTTTGCTCCTCACTTGACAATACCTTTTTTTTTGTTCTAGCTGGTCATAATGAATGCCTCGAGCCTGGCGGGACGACTTTCACCTGGTTTTCTTGCTCGTTTTTTTGGTGTCGTGCACATGACCGTGGCTTCGGTTGTCTGTTGTGGTGCTCTAATATTAAGTATGGCAGCTATTGGAAACGTCACGAGCGTTGTGGTAATCGCAGTTTTGTACGGCTACCCTGCGGGAATATGTAAGTACGAAAACTATATGTGTATAGTTTCTGTATTTTCTCACTCGCTAGTCCCTCAGACATAGCCTTAGAAGGGCCTCTTATCGCCTTTCTTACACCTGACATATCTGAACTGGGGTAAGTGTGAACCCGATCGTTTACGTTTCCGTTTCCGTTCATTAAGTCTATTCATTTCAGCGCACGTCTAGGGATGGCTTATATATTATGTGGTCTGTCAAATCCACCAATGAAAGTAGAAAAGACAATTGACTTGGAGGATCCTTACCGTAACTAGCCTTTGGAGCCCTGATTGGTAATTTGAATTTTATTTCACATTCTTGAAATGATGCCTGTTCGACTCAGGTCCACCTATTCATGGAGCCGTCCTTTCTAGTAACTTCGTATGGTGGAGGCCAGCAATCGTCAGCGGCGTAAGTTTGCTCAACCCGGTTTCCCCAATGCCTTCTATATATTCTAAAATTCTGCGTCAGATATCCGCACTCATTGGCGGAGCCTGTTTCGGTTCGCTTTTTTTTCTCATAAAGGATATGAAAGAAAGCCAAGTTTTGGTATGAACTATTTTTGAGCAGAGAAAGAGATTTAGTCATGGTCATGGAATTATTGTAACGTGTTGACAATTTTTTTGAGCTACTGGGTACAAGGGATTTGTTTGCCAGACGGTGGCCAGCGCGTGATGAGATAGATTAGTCATTCGTGAGGATGACAATACCATCCTTCGGCTGCCTCACGGCAGCCGGAGTTCTAACTACCTAACCACCTACCTAAGACCGCGCAAAAAGGACATATACCTGACCCTTAAGCCTACCACTAACCTGAGAAAAACCACTAACATGAACCCCTAACGCTAACCATGATCCTAACCAAATTACTAGCCCAACCCAAACCCCAGTGGCACTTAACCGGCAGACTCGCCGGAGTATCAAAAATAAGTCGATGGCATCCAATTTGATAGGCGACACATCGTCACTTCGTGACGGTGTGTTGGGTGTCGATTGTGGTCACTCCCGGTCATTCGTGGCGCTTTCATAAAACCAATGCCCACTTTCATCTCGACGAACCTTCCGTCCATCAGGGAACGCAATTTCTGGACACTGAGGAAATAGAATCCGCTACGTCGTGACTCGTGTCGAACATGAGTATATTATTATAACGAGGTGATTGACAGGTGTTTGGACTCCGAGAACCGGACAGCAAAGGCTTTATTTGCTGCGCAAACAATTACCGGCGGGGAAGGCTGTTTGTGGGGGCTAGGAGGAAAAATGAAGGGTAATTGGGTAAAGAATGATCCTAAGTGTACTTATTGAAGGTCGGATGATACTTGGATACTGGCCTGACGAGTTGTCACATTATTCAAGTTATCGGCGGCGATGACCTGAAGCTTGGAGACCACTTGACCTTTCTTTTTAAAAAATCATGCTTGGGAATTGCAGATTGTCGACAAATGAAAATTATGCCAAAATGTCGTGCTTATCAGTGTCATTTCGCCCTTGCTTCAATGCTTGCCTTCAGCTCCCAACTCCCAGTCTTTTTCCTGGCTATAATCATCTTGGATGTCACTTCAAGTCCACCTGAGCCGCTCCTCAGCGCAACAATTCGACCCTCAGAAAATCAAGACGGAGGATCGGGAAGAAAATCAAATATGTAATACTGATAACTTGATTCCCTCGCCCAACGAAAAAAGTTTAGGCATGATCACCCTCGACAAAGAAGATGATTCTAAATTCCAGGAAGGTGGTACTCGAGGCTGGGCAACCGTAATCGGAGCGTGAGTGACCCTCTCCGTTTTAATCCGATTAACTTACTCTTGGATACAGAACCTTGATTCAATTCTGTGGCTTAGGGTAGGTCGTCCGAAATCCAGAAATGTGGAAGCAGCGTCACTCTTTCTTGTTGGCGTAGATATGCCAACTCTTTTGGAGTTTTTCAGGGTTTTTTTCCCGTTTATTTTATTTTTGTTCAACATTAAAAGAGTAAATTTCACTTTAGACTATTACACTCGTGTCTACATCACAAACGAGTCTTCATCCACCATCGCGTGCGTATGCGCCGTCCTATGCAAACCATTTCAAATCATATTAATATGAAACACAATAAATAGATGGATTGGCAGCATCAATACCTTTCTTATAGTCATTAGTGGAATTTACGTGGGTATGCTCTACGATCGTGGCTACTTGTAAGTCGACATTTAGGATTACCATTGAGATATTAAGTCTGAGCTTATATTTCTGCAATAGCTACCACCTTCTATATGGAGGGTCATTTCTAGTCTCATTTTCGCTCTTTATGCTCACGCTAATAAAACCGGACCACTTTTATCAAGTGCGTTATAATCTCTTGCTAATTGGAAATATATTTCTCACTGCATCCGATTCCAGAACTTCCTTGCGCAGGGGGTTGGCTTTGGGCTAGGCTCCGGCATGCTATACGTTCCGAGTGCTGCGGCGGTTTCACATTATTTCAAAAAGAGGCGGACGTTGGCTATGTCTTTTGTGGCAGCCGGCTCTTCACTCGGTACCTTGATCCACCCCATCCTGCTAAACAACCTATTTTCTCGGGTCGGATACGGCAAGACGACACTATTCAGTGCAGCCTTGGTCACATTCACACTTGTGATAGCGTGCATCCTCATGCGTCCTCCACTGCCTACTTCGAGGTCAAGGCCTCCTACTATGAAATCGATACGCCGGTTTTATAAGGAATGGCCATTTATTATGATTTCAGTAGGGTGAGTAATGTTTCTCGAGCTTGTTAACAGCATCACTGAATCGTATTTCTTCTAGACCATTATTCTTTGAGATTGGATTTTATTATCCTTTTTTCTACCTCCAATTGGATGCCTCTAAGCATGGGATTAACAAGACTTTGACATTTTATGCGGTATAATTCATCTTTTACTTTTGCTCCTCACTTGACAATACTTATTTTTTTTTGTTCTAGCTCGTCATAATGAACGCCTCGAGCCTGGCGGGACGTCTTTCACCCGGTTTTTTTCCTCGTTCTCTTGGTGTCGTGCACATGACCGTGGTTTCGGCTGTTTGTTGCGGTGCTCTGATATTAAGTATGGTAGCTATTGGAAACGTCACGAGCGTTGTGGTAATCGCAGTTTTGTATGGCTACGCTACGGGAATATGTAAGTAGCAAACTATAGGTGCATAACTTCTATGTTTTCTCACTCGCTAGTCCCTCAGATGTAGCCTTAGAATGGCCGCTTATCGCATTTGTTACACCTGACATATCTGAACTGGGGTAAGCGTGACCCGATCGTTTACGTTTCCTTCATTCAATCTATCCTTTTTCAGCGCGCGTCTAGGGATGGCTTATATTTTTTGTGGTCTGTCAAGTTTACTGATGAAGGTAGAAAACACAACTGACGTGAAGAATCCTTACGATTACCAGCCTTTGGAGCTCTGATTGGTGATTTTAATTCTATTTCGAATTCCTTGAATTCCTGAAATGGTAACTGTTTGACTCAGGTCCACCTATTCATGGAGCCCTCCTTTCTAGTGACTTCGTATGGTGGAGGCCAGCAATCGTCAGCGGCGTAAGTTTGTTTAACCCAGATTTTCCAAATGTTTTTCGTATATATTCTAAATGGCTGTGCCAGATATCCGCACTCATTGGCGCGGGCTGTTTCGGTTCACTTTTTTTTCTCATCAAGGATATGAAAGAAAGCCAAGTTTTGGTGTGAACTACGCCAATCATAACTGCAGGCGCATCATCAACACTGCCCCAGTTCAACTGTTACTATCAGCCCTAGATTGATGGATTTTTGAGCAGAGAAAGAGGTTTAGTCATGGTCATGGAATTGTTGTAACGTGTTGACAATTTTTTAAGTTACTGAGTACAAGAGATTTGTTTGCCAGACGGTGCGTGATGAGATGGATTAGTCATTCATGGCGCTTGCATAAAACCAATGCCCACTTTCATCTCGACGAGCCTTCCGTCCATCCGGGAACATAATTTCGCAGAGTTTTGGACAATTTGTTGCCCACGAACCTGCCAGGCCAAGATGATTTTCCTGGAATGGAGCAGGCGTTTCCTTGTCTAAGCCGCCGTAATACTCGAAATAGATCCCTTCAAGATATGAAAATTTCTGGAGGAGAGATGAGAGTGGGGATGGGCGCTGTAGCAGATCAAGATGTCAGCCAGATTTGTCGGAGTGGTCAAACAACTAGCGACGCACGAGATGTATTCGAGGATCTTTGATAAAGAAACCGATGCTGGACAAGTAGTGGAAATGCTCAGCAAGGGATGTCAAAACATCATGCATGATGCTTTCTTCTGACATACTGTCAAGGACAAGCTTAACGTAATCAATTTGGGATGGTCCTAACCAGAAAAGTGAATCCACTATGGTCTTAGCACTCCACCGTGCACCGACTGAGAATACAGGGAATACGATCATCCTGTCGAGTAGCAAGTTGAAAGGTGCCAGAAGGTATACGGTTGGGGGGGATGAGTTCTGCGCCGCGAGCTTTTTGCAGATGGAGAATTGAGTGTCGTTTAGTTTAATTCCTGGGCCCCAGGAAGTGTCATGCATTTCGAGCACCTCCAGTTGGTCTTGGTTTAATAGCCAATCGCCTAACAGGAAGGATGGGATGTATAGGGTAGCGAGAGAAAATGTACATTGCCTAGGTGAAGGAGATAAAGATCAGTTTCGTGGAACAAGTTTACGGACGAACTTCAGAACAGGAAGCGGGGTTTCATTTCGGGAGTTTGACAGTTTGTCACGAGTGACACTCAGTAAAAACGGAATTTTTACATTAGTCAGACAAAGGTCATACAAAGTCATGCCATAGTCGGACCTGCGCCATTGAAGACTAAAGTCTGACTTTCAATGTTCGACTATCGTATGACTACTGTAGGACTTTTTTAGTCCAAGAAGCCAAGCAATGACAGGGTTCTGCAGGGACAGAAACACCTGGGTCTCACGCTGTCAAACAAAAGTCAAGGGTTAAACACACATTAGTCAAACAATAGTCTTGCACTTGGTGCTAAAGTCGTCAAAGTCAAACATCAAGGTCTCACGCTGTGTAACAAAAGTCAAGCGTTAAACGCACATTAGTCAAACAATAGTCTTGCACTTGGTGACAAAAGTCAAGCCTTAGACACACATTAGTCAAACAGGTCTTATGCTGTCAAACAAAAATCAAGCGCTAAACGCGCATTAGTCAAACAATAGTCAAACAATAGTCTCGCACTTGGTGACAAAAGTCAAGCCTTAGACACACATTAGTCAAACAGGTCTCACGCTGTCAAACAAAAATCAAGCGTTAAACGCACATCAGTCAAACAATAGTCTTGCACTTAGTGACAAAAGTCAAGCCTTGACACACATTAGTCAAACAGGTCTCACATTGTCAAACAAAAGTCAAGCATTAAACATACATTGGTCACACAATAGTCGCCAAAGTCGTCAAAAAGTCAACAGAAGTGCGATTGTCTTCATTTAGTCAAGCTAGGGGCATCAAAGTCACGCAAAAGTCAGATAGAAGTCATGCAAAAGTCAGATAGAAGTCATGCAAAAGTCAGATAGAAGTCAGGTTGCAGTCAGGCATAGAGAAGCAGCATATATGTATATTGACTATATACAGGGATCTAGCTCTCCTGATTATCCAAATACTACCTAGTGCTATTGATACATAAAGGGCTGGCTGCCCAAGGCTGTTGCGCACAAAAGGAGATCAAGTAACTATTGGGCTGCCTTTGAAGATTTATTCTTTCGCTGAATAGGTATGAATAAAGTTGTACAAAGTGAAAGTAGAAGAATTACTTACCAAGGTAACAATTGCCAGGATCTCTTCCGACGAAGGAATTGGCACAGTAGCAGTATCAATAATAAATTGAATCAGGTCTATGGTGCGCAGAAAAGTATTAGTATGCAAACTTATGGGGAGTAGAACTCATACCCTTCTTGGTTTTGGCATTAGTCGATGCGTTGTGAGAGTCAATCCAGGCCTTCAGATCAATTATTTGAAGGGATTTGTTCATGAGGTCTCGTGTTTTGTCTATCGCCAAACTATCCAGAGCGGTACCGGAGCTTTCAATATTCAGGGTATTTGATGCAAGGTTGTTGGGAGCAGGAGGAGAGGAAGGAGAACTTGCAATTTGAGCAGCAGCTTCGGGCAACGGTGGTGCTGCATTTGGTGTACCAGATTTCGATGTCTTGCCCGTTTTGCTTGTGGGCTTCGGTCCCGTTTCAATTATTTTCTATGGTGTGCGTTACATTGAGAAAGGAATGAAGTTTATTAAAATCAATATTAAAAGACAATGTACCCCTCCTGCCGCAGTCCAGGATTCACGTAGTCACTCCACCATGTTGTTAAGGTACACATCGCTAAGAAAACTACTCGAGGTGATATTTCGCTCAAGGCAAATATGGTGAGCAACTTTACATGTTCGGATGGTCGCTGCTAATAACTTGCATGCCATATCGACGCCTCCCACACAAGCCCAATCTCGGATCACATTTGTGATGGTCAAGCCACCAGCAGTGAATTGCCAGTGCCCCCAACATTGATTTGAATCATCTTCCTCAATCTCACTGGAGTTTGGATCCGCGGCTTCGATGCGGTTGAGGAATGTGGCGACATTATCCGATGGTGTAGAAGACTTGAAGTCAGGCGAAGCCGCCATAGCATCAAGGAGGGCGATTGCGTGCGGAATGGGTGGCTGTTGGTTCAAGAATTCATCTAGAATATGAAAAGTCGCCCTATCAGATGTTTTAATAAAAGTTCAGGGAAAATATGCTTACTGTGAAGTGCATTAACTGAAACCAATAATAAGAGAGTAAAATATAAAATGAATCTAGTAGTAATAGAGCAAACTTACAGTCGGCATAGACTCGTATGAATGTGATGTCAATATCAGTTGTAGACGAACCACCTGGATTTGAGTTGCCAGCTACATTTTCTCTGTGTTGAGGAACCGCGTTATTGCCAATGTGAGGGCGGTTTATCTCGCTCTCAAGCGATGTAGCTGGTATCAGCATCAGAAAAAAGATAACCTTGGCCTGGCTGGCTCTGGCTGCCCTGGCCAGCCCTGGCCAGCCCTGAACATCTTTGGCTAGGTTTAAAAATATGAAAAAAATCTAACAAATCACAGAAATATTTATAGTACCCAATTCAAAAAAAAAGTAAACAATTACATAAGACAGATGCTGAGATATTCAAGATATTTAAATAGTTTAAAAATCTTGAATATCTCAGCATCTGTCTTATGTAATTGTTTACTTTTTTTGGAATTGGGTACTATAAATATTTCTGTGATTTGTTAGATTTTTTTCAGATTTTTAAACCTAGCCAAAGATGTTCAGGGCTGGCCAGGGCTGGCCAGGGCAGCCAGAGCCAGCCAGGCCAAGGTTATTTTTTTCTGATGAGGGTTTCTATAGACAAAATATCATATGTTAATATATATATATACTGTTCGATGGCTTACCTTGGGCTTTCTTGATGAGTTGAACCAGGCGTTGCGCCCCCTTCTCTACCACACGGGTTTTCAGTTGTTGTTGTGTCTTGGGCTTTGTATTGGTAGGAACGGCCTTGACTTTGGCTGCTGGTTTTGATTCGTGTCGCGCCTTGACTTTCTTCACTTTCGTAGGATCTTCATTTGAACGAGGTGCTGGCCGCTTCTTCACGTTCAAGTCCACGTTGTCGCCGTTGTTGTCGTCATGATCGCCGTCATCAGGGATGTCGTTTCCAAAGTCTTCACCTTCGGAAGAAGCAGGTTGTGCCTTTTTCTGCACCTTTTTCCCCGCTCATTTCATAGATGATCTTTCAGAAGTAAGGACTGTGCCGAGAACGTGTTCCGCCTTCCAATGCCCTGCACACAGCCCAACAAGTGGTCGGGCTTTCTCAAGGAAAGCAATGGCGTTATTCCATTCTTTTGTATGATGGGTGCGGAAGTGCTTCTTGGTCACTGCATCAACATCAAGTTTGCGTAAGTAGGTGCCAATGGCAGATTTCGCTGACACCTTGATAATCTCCCAACTGACATGGGATACCATGCTGCCGTCTTCGTTACGAAGTGCTCTTTCCATGGGCGGGCGGGATACATTGGTGTTGTTCCCCGGAAAAACGATGCGGTCGGCCTGGGCGTCGGCAAGCGTCCAAAGTATTTCTTCCGGGTACTTCTCAGGTCTGTCACCTGGTTGTTCAGGACCTAGAGGAAAATCGGGGTCTATATTTGATACCGAATCGCTGGGTGCAATTGTAGTAGCTCGAGATTGCAATTGTGAAATCCTGCATAGAACATCAGCAGACGTTTGGTGTTTAGGTAGGAAATGATATACCGGGTGTGCGAAAGTCTCAACGTTTCTGCATCTGCTTGAGCAGTTCTCAGCTCATCCTTCAAAGTATCAATCTGGTCCTTCAACATATCGATTTGGTCCTTCAAAGCTGAAACCTGGGCTTCATGTTTGATAATAAGATCATGATAGCTCGTGATGGCCTGCTGCCGCCCCATTGTTGCTTGGTGTAGTTGTTGATAGACTTGGAACAAGAGCTGTGAAGGATTGTTGGGGACGTCTCTGTCTGCGTTACTATTTCCATTTTGCATGTCGGATGAGTAGGGCCCAGAGCTATCGAAGTTGTAGTTGGCTTGGGGACCGGCCATGTTCCCGTTTCCGTTGTGCTGATCGGCATGTATGTTGAAGGGATACATAGTAGGAGGTAAGAGAGAAAGGAAGAGTTGAGCTGGCAGTTCGGTCCCGACTCCTGCCGGGCCAGCTTAGTGGAATGATTCTCGAAGGAAGACGTGGCAAATGGAGAAATACCTTGTGTAGCTATAGGATATGGAACTTTGAGTAATTCTTCCGCATGCACACGTGCCTACTATGTGGGTATGAGCTCGTAAAAAGGATATAAGTATGGAGGAGTTGACATACGCAAAGCAACAATGGAAACTGCCACTCAGCAACAAGGGCTGCGAGCCTAATGACGATGCCTTGTACGACGACTTGTTGAAGGCGTCGTCACCCCTATCCACAATTTATTCCACCTGGCTTTCCTTGGTTAATTAACGTTGATTGAACACAGCTCCCAGGTAGACCACTCTGTCATACCATAACCCATTTCTTCACTTATTTTTGTCCTCCTCTTTGTACATTTGCCAACTAATCTATAATCCTGAATACTACGTGAAGGTAAAGTGTAATAGCCATAAAGAGGAGGGCGGAGGTGTAAAGGTGGGAGCAATGCTACAGTGAGGTGATGGTACTGAAGGAAGGAGAAGGGCGTGCAAAAGCGCAGAACAGCTCAGGATATCACACGGAAAGTTTCAACTTCGGATATTAAATTATGTAATTCCGACTCTGTTAATTTAATATTGAACTGTCTGGGTACAGTCGTCGAAATTTCGGCCCTCAATCCACAAAGGTACGGTACGGGTGAAAACAGCCAATACCCAAGTTATAATAAGGCTAGACCTCCTTCAAATAACTACAAGAGGACGTTGAGAGGGAGGACAACACATGGATAGAAAATAAGGAAGTTCAGAACAAAGCAAATGGTCGGAAATAAGACTACTTAATGAACATGCCGTGCTCAAGAATTAGCTTACATTGACCAACATAAGATCCCGGGTGTCTCTCTTTTAAGGCCAGCACCCCTAGAGTATTTGAGTAAGAGGGCAGGGCTACAATGAGAAAGGAGAAAGGGAAATGAGCATCATATATGGCTGGTAGGCATAAGAGTGACGTACCAGGAGAACGAGCACCGCATTTGAGGACATTCGCAACATCTCTTTCTTTTTCAGAGAAGTTATCGGTGAGACATGGTAGTCAGTTTTTGGTTCGATTGGGCCAAGTCGAAGTTATTCAACAAACACCAGCGATATTCATGCGTGGAGTCGGGTGTAGCTTCGTCGAGCTGCAATAAAGCGACAGAATGAGCAACAGGAGTGGCGCCTTGCGGTCTTCCACGCCACAGGATTTGTGCACCCCTTAGCCTCCATGGTTCCAGTTCGACTGCAGGAACATTCAATGATAGGAAGGCATAGATCAGCAAACAAACTTACTCGTGAAGATCGGCATAGAGGAGTACGATTTGCATGTATGTGGTCTCCCATTAGGTCCGCTTGAAGACAGAAGCAGGAGATTGACCCATCCAGCAGTCGTGTTGATGAACCTAGACAAGTATTCACTTAAAAAAGAAATGGAATTTGAAATCAATAGAAACTCACATCTCCTGGAGAATATCATTTTGGACTTCCTTTTCGTCGCGACAATCCTTAACATCTTGCCCATGTGGATTGTGCCTCCCATACCGCAGCCCCAACTCCCGAAGGATGGATATGGTTATAAAGTTTGTAGGTATCTGTGATGCCAGAGGTGTTAAGGGTTTCGACAGTGCAAACCATGCCCAAAAAGTGGAGCGACCGGTCTGGGCAATAATGTGGTCAGGACCTCCACAACGTTCGCCGTTCCAGTCAGTTGGAATTTGGCCAGCAATGGTTCAGCTGAACTTGGGAACAAAGACACAGGCACCCTTGAATTTGACAAACCACCCTCACCCGCCCAGATTTTGCACTTGTCTCCAAGCTTGAGGTTCAGATCAGAAACCTCAATTGGCTCAACAAGATCATGGATGAGCTCGATTTCTTGGTTGAAGACCTTGTTGGGGTCAGAACCACGGAACAACTCGGGTTCTGTAGGGATGGATGTTAGTGTAATCTCAAAAGAAACAAGAGCGTTCGTACCGATGAGACAAATTCCAGCGTGCAGAACTTCCTTCTCGTAAATACGGCAATGCCCCCATTTTCCCCCATTTTTGTAGGGCCGCAACCTTCATAATCACAAACTACAATAGGTATGTACTGACATTTTCTCTTCCCTTTCCATTCTAATCAGATATATTAATTGCTCGACTAAACGACGACCCGAGAAAATATTATGCGATGGTACACTTTCCGTAGTTCTCTGGATCGAAAACCTGTGGGAGGGGTTAGAAATAAGAAAAGGATTTTGAACCGTGGCGTCATATCCTTCAGAGATCCCTACAGAGCGGATTGGAATATGGTGCTCTATAAACTGCGGGTACTTGTTTCCTTCCGGACATTGAGCAGGATAAGCTCCTCACATCTTCAGCGTCTGGTAATCTGCGGGGAGAAAGGTAATTAAAACCAATTGAGCATCACAAAATTTCACTCACTTGATAACTTCCAGTCCATCACTAGCTGAGCCATCGCTATCTAGTGTCGTTCTCAAAATCGCTGGTTCCGTTACCGAGCTTTCATGGTGGTATGAAAAGACCATTGAGGCTAAGTGAAAAGGTTACTTACTTGTTCATTTCAGCTGGACGTTGGAAGATTGTCAGGGACGGTACGGGCGATGGTGTGGTGGTGGTACGAAAGGAAGAGGAAAGGCGTGAGAAGTTGCGGAACGGCCAAGGATATCGATCGGAATGTTGCAACTTCGGGATCCGGTAGCCATTTTTTACCGGATCCCGAAGTTGCAACATTCCGATCGATATCCTCGGCCGTTCCGCAACTTCGCACGTCTTTCCCCTTCCTTTTGTACCACTACCAATCACACCAGTTGTGCCTCCCTCTGCCCTTGTTGCCTGCCTTGTAAGTCATGTTTGTGTGCTCTAGTTAATATTTAGTTGTTTTATACCGAAATTTACACAATGAACTTGGCCTGAGTGACCAAAAGATCAAAGAAAGTCCTCACCGAGGCTGTGAATTGTTTCGTGCTTCCAAATGCGAGCCTAGACTTTGCAATGGCGGCATATTTCCGATGCTGACGATCTGGTTTCAGGGAAAAGCAGGCTTGGTATCATGAGCCAAGTATGTTGTATCCATTTCCCGAGTTCTTCATACTGAATCTGCCATCCTAGGTTCCTAATGAAGTTCGTCGTTATCTCGATATTGAGGCTGAGGTGGACAACGAGGAGCCGAGTGCCGATGAGGCCGATGATGAGGATTTTGATGGTTCGTCCGATTATAATTTTGTTTTTTATGCCTTTCATCTTGATTCAGCAGATTTTATCGATGATGACTCAGAAGAATCTTTTGCAAACAACTCACGTCCTCAAATGTACACACCCTTGACGACGCTTGAACAGGAAGATGCCCTCGACGTCCTCCTAGGAAGGATTAACGAACAGGCACAAATCCGATCGCGATCAATGGACTCCAGTGGCCAAGAATGTTGGACTGACACCCTAGTTGGACGGCTACCAAGTACCACCGATTATCCGCTATGGCGCGTCCGGTGTAGGGTAATTCTATTTTTGTAACCGACAAGAAATCATTTTTCACACCTAAGTTCTTAGATCGGCGCTGAAGAAGAGGCAATTTTTTCTTTGTGTCTGAGCGCAGCGGATCACCACAAATTGCGGTCATGTTTTACCCGTGGATCGATACGAGGTTGGATATATCTAGAGGCCACTATGAACCCCGATCTCGTCCGACACCTTGCAGAACGCACTCCCGGGATTGTAGTCACACGACTGGGCATTGAACATCAAATCATCCCATATCCAGATTCCATCAAGATGCTGAGTATGCACACCAGCGATGGCGTTGTCGAGGAAGGAAAATGGGTCAGGGTGCGTAAGGGAAGGTACAAGGGGGACGTCGGCCTCGTCGTCGCGGTGGAATTCTGGGGAGCTGAAGTATTGCTGGTCCCTCGCCTAAAGTCACGTCTAACACACTCGACACCAAATTCATTAAAGAGGAAGCGAAATACTGATATTCCTCAACCAGGATTATTCAACCCTGAGGACGCCAACAACATTCCTTGTCCCAGAAGGCTGGACAATGGACATTATGCCTATATGGAACATGTTTTCGAACATGGACTTATTCGCAAACAATTTGATCTCCATTCAATTTTGTCTGCTCCTACTAGCATGCCTTCTTGCTTGTTCTTCTTGTTCAAGCTAAGCAAGCATCCAAGCATCCCAGCATCCACAATCCCTCGGCCTCAAGAATGGGTTTTTGAAGTGCATGAGGTGGTTGTTATTTGCTCCTCCAAAAAAGAGGGTATTATTACTGCAATTCAAGTAATGCATGCAGAAGTTGAACTTACCCATGGCGAGGGGACCATCTCTGTTCCACTACATGACCTATGCAAAGTTTTTGTTGCAGGGGATTCTGTCAGCATCATGAGTGGCCCCTTGAATGGAAGAACTGGATTGGTCATTAACATTGACAATGACATTGCCTATATTGTCGACAACTCCAGTGAAGGTGGCACTCTACACACTGATGGAAGTGATTCTATTCAGGTATTATAATAAGATACTAGTTTATATATTTCCTGACTTCTTTTCAGCCGCTTGAAGTTCATGTTAACTTGTTGAAGATTGGTGCTGCCTCATACCCACCTACACCACAGACCATGGGCTCTACTGGACATTTCTTCAAGGTCAACCAGAACCCATGGCTCAATGTGCATGTCATGGTAGTTAAGTCTGGCCCTCACAAGGGGTATCAAGCTGTTGTCAAGAACATCCTTCCTGGCCAAACCACATTTAGTAAGCCGAGGCTTGAGATACAGTTTCTACATCTTGATCCCTCGAGCCCTTTCAAGAGAGTGATTGTTGATTATGATGATGTTGTTGAAACTTCGTGAGTAATTTGATAGTACCTCTAATGAATGTTTTACCCAAAATTTGAACTCAAGAACACAACTTAAGCTTTTTAACTACGAGCCCACAAAAAATGTCATCCACACATCCTTGCACTATCAGGAGCAACCATCATCACTGGAGGCCTCAACACCTGGTGGTGCCACTCCTTTGCCTGACTTTTCATCATTGACACCAGCATGGGATCCATCATCCCGTTCTCCTATTCCAGAGTTGTCCACATTCTCAAACCCATCCCATATGCCCTCTTCTCCCCTCACTTCCTCAGTTGCTAGCACCAGCCAGGTTGCCAATAGCCCACAGGTGCCAACACATTTTTTTTTCAATAGGTGCTTGATTGGTGCAACACTAAAAGTGGTGGTAAATGGTGGCGAGTACAAGGACAAAGAACTTGATGCTTACCTTGTGGAGGCAAATGGACAGTTAGTTATCCGATATAATCACTACAGATCTTCAATTCCCCTTCAACATGACTGGGTCACTGCAAAGCATCCATGTCCGCAACGTGACAAGGGGCTTCTTGTTGTTATCAAAGGTGAACATTGTGGTAAATATGTTCGACGAATTCAGCATCGAAATGAGAACAAACAAGTCATCATGATTCTGGCTGTTATCCAGAGGGGAGGTGGTGTTACAGATGTGCTTTCAGGTGAACATCTTGAGCTTTGCCCTGAATTTCTTTGTGTTGCATCTGAAACAAAGGAGGAAAAGAAGTTGGGCAATGCATTATTAGCTTATCTACGTCAGCAGTCTCAGACCAAATAGTAATTGTCAACATATCTATATCATACTGTATATCCCATCTTGTTTTGTATATGCAAAACTGCCACAGGCTTTGCACAATATTTCGCGATGATTGATCCAAGGTCTAATTGAAACTCTCTTGACATGAACATTTTGGCTGGGTCAGGAGCATATGAGAAAATTTTATTTCAATTGGACTGATAATACATCAGTCAGTCAATCAAGTATTTACATTATACCGGGCTGGAATATTCTTCACTTCCATAGCAGCTATAACTTGAGCCTAGACCTTGGATCATTGTTATATAGCACCCCCTATACCTTCATTTATTTCACCTTCCCCACCATCACTGTCTTCAATTCCACATTCCTCAGGAGTTAACATTGCCAAGCCAGGATGTTTTCTGAGAATCCAGACTGAATTCTTTCCAGCCCATATTCCCACAAGACTAATAATGTCATTGGCATTTAGTGCAAGCATGGTTCCTTCCTGCCACTGCCCTTCTAGACAATTCAAAATGCGCTTGACGTTGACAAGGGGTTTGTAGATAACAAATATGCAAGGGTGACCAAGGTCAATTTGATAAAAGGACAAGGCTTCACCAAATATTGAAGTAGATGTTTGGGGATTTTGTGCCTAAGATGTTTAGTTAAAAATGAGCATTTTTAATAAAATAGTGCAGATTAAATGTACCTCAAACCAAAAAGATTGCCGCTGTACTCGATTCTTTGCTTCAGTAGAACGACTTGAAAGTACATGTCCATTCAGAAGCTTTAATTTCCCCCATCGTGAATATGGAATATCCCCTCTACTTGCTATAGTTTGTTTCAACAAGACTGAGATGGAAGCCAGCTCTTTCTCAATAACGGGTGTCATAGAATTGTATTTTTTGTAGATCTTGTGTTGTTGAATTGGCTGAAGGACTGTCTCCAAGTCTGATTTTTGTTTGCGATTAATGTCCAATGTTGGATAATAAAGGCATAAAATCTTGATCAGCTCCTTTTCATAGATTAGATTTGTCAAATTTGCAAATGGGGCTTTCTTGGATCGGATCATTCTTCCTATTTCTCCTATACTGCGTTCAACTGTGGCCTGAGAGCCTAGACGAATAGATCCATTCCATCTAATATGGTTGGGGACATGGATCAGCTGAAAAATACATAATCTCATACGATTTATTTTTTCAGGATCATTTCCAACATACAATTTCTCAAAGCCTAGCAGGAATTTAATAATTAATTCCTGCAGATAGGATAGATCTGCATCTGTTCTTTTGGTGTTTGTCATAGCAAATTCAATTATCTCAACAAACTGTGAAAAGTTCTGCAAGACTGATGGGTGCATTCCTGTTTCTATTCCAATTGGAATGATATACCAATGAAGTAATGCCATCCACTCATAAATCTTGTATTGGCTTTGTCGCTTAAGATAAGGATCCCGTACAGGGCCACAAAATACTGGTGGAAGGGTTTTTATTGCTTCTGGAATGAGTGCTCCAAATTCTGAAACACGATGGAAATGGATTGGATCATTCTTGTCACTAATAGTTGTCCATAGATCCCAGATAAATAAGACTTCATTTTCATAGAATAGATGAAAGGGGTCAATGGGGAAGAATGTTGGATGAATAAAGGCTTTGCTAGCTGCACACAATGGAATCCGTGAAATGCCTGTGGCTTTAACAATGTTGGCCTTGTCTTTTTTGGTCTGTGCATCCTCCAGTTCTTTGATAATCTTCCAATACTGGCTTTGAGTTCTTAGTGGCAAATTGTATAGATCATATCTACTAGGGCGATCTGGGTTGTAGGTAGAATTTTCAGGGGGGGCGCTTGGATAATAAAGTGCCTTTGAGCCCTTTACACGACTTGAACGAGCACCTTGGACCATGCTAAATCTGTCTCCAAAAATTGCCATATGCCCTGCCATTCCATTTATTTTTGCTGATCCTAGCATATCTCCTAAAGCCATTGTAATAGCAGCATGATTTAGAAAATAGGATGAATCAACTGCATCATACATCCAAATTCCTTCAGATGCTTTTGCCATTTCTGTAAATGTGATCCATAGAAATGATTCAATATCCCCTGGAGAGTAGGGACCAGGAGTTGCACAAGTAACTGCAACCTGCTCCCCATAGCGGATTGTTGCAGGTAAGTTAAGAATGATAATAATCAATAGCCAAGTGTTGGATTGTTTTTTCATTGTCAGTTGGGCACCATCAGTGGAGAGTGCAAATGCAACATCTCGAGGATCCTTAAACAGACCAAGTTTCTCATATAGCATTTGATGAATTTGACCATTTCCATAGTCAGAATATTGGCGCACAGGTGCATTAGGATCTGTAGTCATTCCATCCACAAGATGTGGATTATTTGCTGCTGTTGCAATAAGATGCAGTACTTGTTGGAGACAAGAATCTCGATTGCGCATCTCAGATGATGTTTCTGCATTTGCATATAATGCCCTAATGGTATCCATGACTGGGAGAACTTGAACTTGTGCAATTGGCTGCTTGACCCCTTTTGAAGTTTTGCAGTATCTTGGAGTATCGCA
>MU130359.1:209944-267466 GCA_015039465.1 Phlegmacium glaucopus
TGGGATGTAGGCACAAATCTTCGCTATCGGTAATGGTGTGGGTAGGAAGGATGTGAAAAGGGGGGACACAGGCAATGGGAGGCCCTCAAGGTGCATCAAGAGGTGAGCCCCCAGCTCCATCTTTCCGGCTCCTCCTTTTTTGCTGCCACCACTGACAACTGGAAATCCACAGAGATCCACCACGACAGACAGGGGTCACCCACCGCATACGGAGCGACCCACCTCCGCATGGATGAGAAACTCAACACCAACGCCCCTGCATCTGCGGATACTGGTCCCTCATCAAACTCTGGGAATGTACGCGCGTTAAACCCATCGAGCTGCCTCCTGTGGGCTCGTGCTGTGCCTCTTCCTCCTTACTGGATATTTCTGAACCTCCGATTGCAGCAGAGGCACACGCAAAGTGCATCGCAGCATGGGAACGGCGCTGGATCTATCAAGTTCCGATGGTAGGAATTGATATTTGTGGATTCGGTATGTTCTCTTTTGTGTGTTTTATATGTTTTTTAAGAGCCTGAACATCGTCTCAACCAGAGGAACAACATCGAGACTCTTGGGGAACGACTACTAAATTCAAGTTCTCAACCCAGACGAAACGACAGTTTATCCATCATCGTTACCAAGATTCTTCTCTCCCCTCTATTGATGTGCTTGTATAATGGAAGCATTCAATCTACCTACTTTGGATGGACTACACCTCATTCCAGGGCTCTGCAACGAAACTGCTCTAGGCAGGGTTCCCATCTCTCCATACCCTCCGACATATCGCTTTATTAGGCCATCATGGGGTCAACGTACACGGAACAGAAAGCCATGACAAATCCATGATCATCCATATCAAGAACACGTATGAAGACGGGAAAACGCGAGACATCGCACGAGGGATGGTTAATGAGAGGACGTTTATGAATTGGCCATTTTTGCAGGAAGGGTTGGTCGTTGCTGTTTCGGATTTGATGTTCAAGTATGAAAAGTTCGTGGTTACGCCTGGAAGTCCTGTGAAAGTGATTTCTACCCCTCATGGATCGAATCATTGGAAGTCGAAAACTGATGTAAAGATATCTTTTTGCAGCGAAAAATCGTGTTGACACATTCCTCTAGCATAATATCAATAGCGGTATCAGTCAAGAGTTTTACATCTAGCCGAGTGTCGCTCAGGCCGCTCGCAATGCCATTGATATTCGGTATGAATTGAGGTTGATCGAGTCTCGTGTTTCTTCTAAACCGTTCATTTCTTTCCCAGGTATCAATTATTTGACTATTTCTACACCACTTCCTGCCATTCTCATGTGGACGGAACCCTGTTCTCCACCCACTTTGGTTCAAGTATCCAAAAGATTCCAACATGCCCTCCATCATTAATTCTTCTTCGGCGACTCCATCCTCGTTTCTTCTGTCACAGACGACAATGCTACATTTGTCTCTATCTGCCTGCCTCAGGATACCTTCTACGACTTTGTGACTTTGGCTTCTGTCCAAGGTGCCGCATTGAATATCTCCCGGCAACGTCAACTTCACGCAAATACTGTTGCTCGGCTGGAGGAGGATCCTGGGGGCCGTCTAACGACAGCCGATCTTGAGATCACCGCTCGCTGCATCGCCCTCCTTAACCGTGCTGATCTGGACATGCTCGAGTACACGCAATACAACATCGACCATTGCGATCCTTCCAAAAGTGAAACCTATAAGCTCGCCAGAACTCATCAACGACACTCGCAAAGTCTTGGGCAAGCCCCTAATGTACAAAGATGGTAAGGTTTTCCTCTTATTTTCGTTCTTGATCTAACTTCGGTTCATAGTCACCTTCCCAACTGCTCCTCATACAGAGGTTACCGAGAAGCGCAAAATCAAATACTCGGAAGTCGTGCGCAAAAATGTCCGCAAGCTCAAGGCTTACGTCGAAGAAATGACCAGCAGCGAGATCAGCAACAACCAGAAGAACCTCATCAAGGCTCTTTATGAGGGTGTCGTTCGCTCTCTGCACAACTCTCCTGATTCCACCTCGCTTTCTGATCTTTCACACCTCCGAGGTCTTGTCGATCTGGAAAAGGTCGTTGTTATCACCAGTTACGGTGAAGTTGGACCTTGGGGTAGCTCTCACACACGATGGGAGATGGAGGCTCACCCTTCACACTGGTATCCGTCTCATTGGTACGAACTTCTCCCTCTTTTTTTGATATTCGGCTGACATCATATACATAGAACCTGAGTTGTTCCGCAGTTATGACTCCAACAAGAAGGTCTTCAACCAGGAAGTCGAGCTCATCCACGACCTCAAACCCATCGAGGTGTCCAACTCCGAGGCACAGAAGTTCAAAGTCGGAGCAGCTCCAGACACCCGACCGTACATCCAATCCCAAGCATGCCTGGACCACCTTGCTCATCGCGACAGCAACAGGGAGAACATTCCCCCCTTCATGACCTCCCCTATCAACGCCGGTGTTACGCCCAGGTCTGTGAGGGCCCTCAGACGCAACGCGACTGAGATGATCATACCTACACGATCACGACCAGGTGCGTTGGATCGAGATGGAATTTTCTTTGTTCCATATGCTCATCTTCTCCCTTAGCTCTCCGATGAAATGGGTGTTCCTACTGTGCGCCTTCATGGCGATGCCAAGGCTCGAGCTGCGGAGAAGGGAATCTCGAAGGTTTTGGTGTCGCTCAGCCATTCTGAGACGATTGCGATTGCTCAGGTGTCTTCATAATTCTTTTTACATTTTCACTTGCGGACACATTCTTTTCCTCCCTTACATCTCTCGTCATCATTAGAATCCATGCATACTACTTACATTTGTACGAACTTGATATTAGACTGACATCATATACACAGAGCCTGAGTTGTTCCGCAGTTACGACCCCAACAAGGTCTTCAACCAAGAAGTTGAGCTCATACACGATCAACCCATTGAGGTGTCCGACTCCGAGGCACAGAAGTTCAAACTCCAGTATGGTGACAAGTGCGATATCTGGGCCGGCGAGAGTGGACAATGGTTCGCCAAGTTCAAGAAGGGTGCCTGCGTCTTCGTTCCCAAGACCTTCAAGTTCAGTCGCACAGTTGTCAGTCGCTGGTCAAATTCTGACTGGACATTACGGAATTCCCGACAACATCATCGCTCAAACCGACCGCTCCACCCTTTGGGTATTGGTTTCCTCCGCTATCGAAGCCCCTAAACTTAACCTACTGCTACATAAAAATGATTATCTGTTTTCCTTTTTATTTGCTTGAAATGTCAAAGTGTCGAACATCCATTTTCCTGTAGAGTTGGATGACTTGCCAAGTTGTGTGCACGTGCAGGGCTTGCCTCAACGTTGAACAATTCCTCTCCTTCCTCTTCCGGCATGGACTCCTTCCCTCCAAGCCCTGACTTTTTTGTGGAAAGCTCTGTGGTCCAGGAAAGAGAGGTTTATTTCTGTTTTTATTTTTGCTTCGAGGGTCCACATTGATGTATTTCTGAGCAGATTCCTTCGAGTCCACTCGCCTCTTTCCCACATCGGTTGGACTATTCTTCTCGTGATGCTTTCTTGAAGGCCATAAACCGATACCCGGCTCCTCCCAGCGTATGTTTCTCTTAGATTAAAAGGCCTACTTTTCCCTTATTTGACAGTTAGCCTGGTTGCGCAACTTGCAACCCAATCACAATGCCCTCCCCAACTCCAGCAACTCTCCCTCCTCCTACTCAGTCCCTTCCTGCCTCCCAACAGTTCAAGCCAAGCAAGGCATGCAAGTCTTTGCTTCTCCCCAGGCAGAAGGTATCTCAAGTGTTGTCCCCACTGTATGCATACAAGAAAGCATTGAAAATTAGAATCAAGCGAGACAAAGCAACCCTACGTATCCTGGCGTTAACCCAACGTTACAAGGCTTACATGAAGATAGCCAGGAATAATTAGACTAGATATGCATTTCATGTAGACTTTTATTTTTAGAACATTGGGTTTTATTTGGCGCGACCCATAGAAGGAAGTCTCTTAACCTCTTAGTTACCTACCAAACTTCCTAAGCTTGCTGACGCACATCTATACTAATCTACTTCATACCATTCAGCTTCGATCCCTGGACCACCTGCAACACGAAAGGAAAGGGGGCCCAACGCGAACGCAAAGGGATGGACACACCACCCAGCTCTGCCCCCACCACCCAGAAGGGGGGGGACGGCACTGACTCTGTCGAGATTGACTGACTGATGTATGAAATATAATGACTATTGTATGACTATTGTATGATTTTTGCATGACTGCCTAAATGACCGTTGAATGACCGTTGTACGACTGTCCAAGTGAAAAAGTCAGATAATTGAGTGCTTGGGAATGTCGGTAACCAAGGTGATTTCAAGTTGACTGCCCTTGCAAATTTGCTGACTAGCTGCACAACTTTTAATGACTTAAGCCCAGCAAATGCATGACTTTGACGACTTTGTATGACTAATGTAAAATGTGTCATTTTACTGAGAGTGACATTAAACGTGACATCTGATTGATGAACCCCAGTGAGAACGGGATCTGAGCCATTCTGAGGAACTGTGCAAATATATGACTTCCACCGGCGTAGCCCGTGAATATCAGCCGCATGCTGTTTGAATCTGAGTTGCATGTGGAATGATGACATCAAATCCAAATTAATCTATTTTATGCCGTGAAAATTTTTGAGATTGGTGAATTCCGCGTTGAACTTTACAAAAAACCTCAAAGTGCTGTATCACAAAAGAGATCTCCTTAAGACAGTTTCCTTACCACAAAACGTTATTATAACGAGGCGCTTTATGCAGTAGCCTGAATTACTTATGTAATGTGGTTAGTGTATTTTCATTTTCAATTCTGAAGTCTATTCATACGCGTACTTCTTGTTTCTAACGTTCGTCGCTTCATATCTCTAGGCTCCCGCTCTAAACATGTCCCTGTATAGTTCCCAGTTCCTAGACATCTCTCAGCTTTCTGGGCAACACCTGTGACAGGCTCTATTCAAGCCTTTTCGAGCTCTTTTGATTCTCGCTCACATAGGCTGGATTCTGGGCCAAGCTCATCTGGCCCTTGTGAAATGGCTAATAGCTTATACCGTGCTCTTGTAGAGAAACTTAGCAGGACAGCGGAGAATACTGCAGTACTGCAGAACATGATTTAGGTATTTAAAAGTGCGTTAAATGCTCTTTTCGGTTGCTTTTCGGCGCATATACCCACTGAAAAAATATTGCGGTAGAACCCTGTATGCCCAGATACGGGCGCAGCATCCTAATATATGCACTGTCCCAGGTAAGAAAAATTCAAATGAAAGCATGACTCAGAAGAAAAACCAGCGTCAAAAACTAAGAAACGAAAGGTTGAAACAGTGCTGCCACCTGCCTACCGTCGACACCACCATCATCCACATTGACGACAACGACGACAACATTTACCCAGACCCACCCACTACCTATGCCCCTCCAACTACGACCACCAACTCCACGTTGGCTGCCCATCCAGTACGTCCAGTACTATTCTCCCCCTTCCAATTTAATTCATTTTCCCTAGAAATCTGTATGTATTTCATATTCTCATGGTGTTCTTGCTACTAACGCTTTAGCAGACCTTATAGATTGCCCACAGGACTCCTAGTTCATTGTTCAGTACGCTAGAAGCATTATAACTGTCCAGATACTCCCAGATAGCCACCGACTTGCTTTGTAGACCCAGAATTTGCTGTAGTATTTACTATTAATCATGAATTTACTGATTTAAATACCTACCGAAAAAGTGTCAGATATATTCTGTACAGTACAGACTACCTCAGACTACCTCAGACCATCTCGACCTTGCTCCGAGAGTCAATGAACGTCCTGGATGTTACGGACAGAAATCCTCATATTTTTTTCCGACACGTGGCAAATCCACAACCTCACCCGACCTCATCTGACTTGAACTGACCTCCTCAGTTTACTGTTATCCTCCGCTCGTGTCAGAAATATCTCAGCACACCTCTGCAGAGCTCCGATCCCGTTCTCACTGGGGATGAACCCCCATAACCCTGACAAAAGTGTCAAAGTTTCCGGAGATGCAAAAGTGCCGTAATTTCCTCTTCAGGTACACCCCACGGGATATTCAATATTAGGTGCTTCAGTGATCTCATCGCCAGTAGACTACCGCGCAACCGATCGAGTTCAGAAAAAGGCAATGGCTTTGCCCCGATAAACATGAATTCAAAGGATTTCACCATATCGGCCTTGGATTGGATGTTGACAAGCGTTGAAAGGCAGGATGCTGCTTTCAACGCCCCGTTCGGTGCCCAAGATCTGAGCCCAATGGACCTATAGAGGATGCATTCTGCTTCAATTCGATAGTCGCTGTTGGTAAGCGCGACTGCGAAAAGCTCGTTTGGTTGACAATAATTCAGTACCCCATTCACCAATTCAAGGGGGAAATCCTAAGGAGTAGGGTTCAATAGAGGTTCAATGGAACACTAGCAGAAAAATAGCACCCCCGAACACGGGATACTGGATACCACCTTTGAGAAGGTTAGCTTCAAGACTGTATGCTGGGTAGCAGTTGTACCTCTGTAGAAGGAGAATTTTTTTTGTTATATTATTCGTTATTATTTCAAACTCAGTATCCGGCGTCCGGTATTCCCCGCAGGTATGGAGGAGTTAGAAGAGGTTGGAAGTTCCGGGGCGATTACGGCGTAATTTACAGTGAGAAATTACGCACGGCTGGTCGTGTGATTGCCACAGGCGGCGCGCTTGAGACCCGTAGTCTGTAGAACTTAGCTTCAATGTTCGCATTACAAGTCCTCGAGAGGCTCAAAGCCCACCATATTCTCCAATTCCTCACACTTGATAGAATCTGCACTTTTGTGCGCCTTGCATCAAACCTTAAGCGCGAGATTCTACAACCCCAATCAATTAGCGAGAGTAACCCAGCCATTGCAATACTTCCGGAGCATGTACAGATTCTTGGCTCGGCACTAGGAATAGAGATGAACACGAGAGGCAGAAGGCAGGAGGTGACGGCCACCGTAATTTCCCACCGTAAATTACCCCGTAATCGCCCCGTAACTTCCAATTTCAATGCACTCTCACTATTGAACCCATCTGTAAGTTGTCAAAGATCCGCGAATATTCGAAAAGTCGAAATGACGAACTTCGACCAACGAAATTACACCTGGCTTTTCAAGGCAGATGAGGACAACTCAAATGATCGCCCTCGCCGCTCGACTCGTCGAAACAAGGCACATAGTTGTGGTACTTACATACATAACAAATATATTCAAGGCTGATACTTTTGAGATGAAATTACTTGTTGAATTATATAAATAAAGGATAGAGCATAAGATATTTGATGGACTAGAGTGTTGAGGGACGAAACTGGCATTTCTTGCGGTACCGTTTTGCTGAGTCTGGTAACCGTCGTATCTCTTTGAGCACCCAGCGTCACGCTGGGTGCTCAAAGAGATACGACGGTTATTGCAGAAGAAAGACTTTGCTCTATGTTTTAACATAAACGGATGCCTCTCCATGTCACCTTTTGTGGTGGAAGTATGTGGTTTAATTTTTTTGAAATGGCAGAGATCGCAACAATACTCCTTCCCATTGTTGGTTATTCGACTGCGACAGGAATAGGCCTTGTTTACTGGTTCCCACCGCGAGCTCCATTGCTGTTCTTGATCCTTTTTATTTTCCTCGAGTTTCCGCTTCCTGGTCAGGGAGTTGATGGAAATTTGACAGGAGGATGAATCATCATCGATGCATCTTCAGATCTTCAGAGGCGCTGGCACTAGAGCGGGATATTCATATAAATTCACAATTGCCCAAGATAATACGCACTCAAAGTCATCTCCCTCCCGTCCAAAAACATTAAAAATGCAAGGGGCAAACTTAATTTCACCGTCGAAAGGTTTCGGGAAGAATCTGTTGGAAATATCAAACTCATGTTGCAGTTATATATCGGCTTATCGCCAATTATCGCGCGATATTGCGTCGTTATTAGCAAGAGCATAGCTGACCAAGAATATTATGTACATAGCATAGCCACGGTATTTATCCATCTCAAAGAGGCATGTGTGACCCGCGCGTGACAAAATGTGTAAACACTAGGTCCGTTTTACCTCGCGGATTCCTCCACCTCAACATCATAATTTGGCCACAAAAAAAGCATGGATGTAAATATGAGATATAAATTCCTTTTAGGATGAAATAATTTAAATTTTTGGTAAGGGATTGAGGGAGTCATGATTTTATTTGTAACACCCAGTCAGTGATATCCTCATGTCACGCGGTACACATGTCACCTTTTCCACCGTGCCTTTCCGAACAGCAGTTTGAAGTAAGTAACCAAGAATGTTTAGGACGGCGTCTCGACTGGTCAGTACACCTGATTTATTCGTGATTCATATTCAAACGCCATGAATATAGTCAAAACGAACCCTTCTTTCTGCGTCAGTCGCTGGAACGGCTGTCGGTCTTCACCAAACTTCAGACAAGGTCACACAGCTTTATTCTAATATCAAAAAAGCGACGATATCTCAAGAGTTTTTATTCTCATTAGCTGTCCATATACCCTAGTCCAACGCCGGACATCCTTTTAGTCGAGTCACCGTCGGAATTGGAGAATCGAATTGCGATTACTCGAAGAAAAGCTTTGCAGACTTATTCTGAAGCCCATGCCCACATACAGGGATGGGTGACGAACTGGATTGGCATAGAACACGCCGTCGAACGTTTGTTCTTACCCCTCCTTCTTTTGTCTTACACGTTAGATTTGACCATTGTCGTTTCACAGACCGTATAAAATCCATAATCTCACCAAATGAATCCCTTACTCCTGGTCTGCTTTACGTCGGTATCGCCACTCTAACAGGTTCAATTATTGCACGCAACCGTATGCTCGCGACTCGATTTCTACTCCCACCCCTTTTTCTGGTTGCTTCAGCAAATCACTTCCTTCCAGAAACTACTGGGAATCTGTCATCTTACTTTGGCAGTCTTGAGGAGACGTACTTCCCTTCCCTGTCGGAAAAGCACGATGTGGCCAAGGCTCACACCCAAATGACTTGGGAGAAGGTGAAGGATGCTACTGCGAACAGTCGGGAACAACTAAATCGGGGCGCGATGGCGGTTGTTGAAAAGGTGCAGGAGGTGACAGGGTTGAAGTTAAGGGAGACCCTCGGTTGGACTAGTGAAAAGGTAGAAGAGCAAAAACAAGAAATCGTCAAGATTGTTGATGATGTCAAGGCCACTATGGATGAAAAACTTGAAGTAGCGGCAAACAGAGTCGAGAAAAAGATAGAAGAGGTCAAGAGGCACGTATAGATTCTTTGTGCATCCAACCCATTCTTGTTCGCTTTGTATGGACTGTTCCTCGAGGATTACAGGTCAATGGACCTGGCAGGTTTATTCATTTCTAGACACGATGATTATTACACAACCCCTTTATGTAGTGTTATCAGTACAGGATATATATAAGTTCGCGCGCTGAAGGGTAATTGCAACCGTGATGCTTAAAACAAGGGTTGCGCGTCGAAGAGATATCGATATATGGTTCTAAGCTAATGATACTGGGGGGCAACGGATGCATGGGGAGGGATTGGATGGTATGCAAAATGAAGGAATATACATATTCGCAGGGTGCACATTCAGAAAAAGGAATAATGGTCGTAAAACGTCAGAGAACAGAAGGAGTAGAGTCTTTGAACAGAACAGAGCGGGAGGTTATCTTCGAGCAGCGCGTTTCCGCTCCCTGCCGTCTTCCTCCACATCCATCGGTTCCGGCGAAACCTGGATGACATTGATGTTCTGATTCTGTGATTGGATTTGATTGAGGTTTCGAGAGCTCCTTGTTCTTCGTTTTCCAAGATTCGGACCTGTGCTTCCCATATATGCGCCAGCGTTCATGCTGCCGGCACCACCCGGGGAAGAGACTACGGAGGAAGGGTCCCCAAAAGAGATCGGAGCAGAGGAAGAATCAAGCATCATCATCACCGCGTGTCGACGCTTGACGCCCGTTCCGATGAGTCTTGGAGTGTCAGGGAATGTACCTGAGGACGGAGACGAGGGAAAAGGCTCCGCATGAAAGGTCGTCGATGAAGGAGGAACGTTTGTAGACTGCGTCGTCACTTGGAAGGCCTCTCTTGGTAATCGGTGCTTCCGGGTGACAGAGCGTGGCACATGTGTTGGTGGGGGGGAAGGTGAGGGTGGTTCAGAGGGTGCCTGGGTACTGGGTTGACAACCGGGTGAGTTGGTTGTAGGCAGTGATACAGTCTAATAAGAAAATTAATCAAGAGAGAACCAAGAGGATGTTGAAATACTTACTGTATCTTTGGGCCGATGAGTATGGGGATGTGGGGCCCCAGGTTTCCTGACTTCCGACTTAGGTGCTACGACCACAGATGGTACAGCAGACGGCGCTGGTCGTTCCTTATCTTTCTCTCGCTCCTCATCCTCCTCCTCTTCTTCTTCTCTGGCCTTAATCGCATCCACTCTTGCCTCCGTCCAATCCATGACCTTTCCGATCGTCATTCCGCCTCCTTCCACATCATGCGATGCGCCAGACGGTGACTGACCGACGTCACTTGCCGACACACCTTGTTGGATAAAGTTGAGAAGATCTTGACATGCAGCTGCATACCCTGCATTATAAGCACGTTTGGAATTTTTTCTCGAAGAACGATAGAGCGTGGTAATGCTCAAAGCAGCAGCTAGAAAAAAGTGTGGCCTTTCTTAAAAAAAATCGGCTTCAAAGAAATAGATAAGATGTACCTTTGAAATCGTTCAACAATTCCTTTTCTGCGTTCTGTTGAGCATTTGGGAGTGAGTTGGCCAGAGTGTTGAGGTTGAGGGACTCCATTTGACAAACAAAAGCTCGACGGTGTGAAGGAACACCAAAATCAGCCAAATTAAGCGATCAATCATCATTGATTATGTAATTTTACGAAATCAGGATGAGTACGATAAGGTCGGCAATTCATTCACGGTGCACGAAAGTAAGTGTCAACATAAACGTTACTACTGTGAAGTACTTCGGCAGAAAAGAGAATGCGCATGGTTCGTTGAAATTTGAATTTCATTCCATTTTTAAAAAATTGTTTACATAAACCAGGAACCGTGAATGATACAAGGACTTGGGGTTAACATGGTTGCATATCCAAGTACTCTCAGCCAGGTTCACACTGTTGGAACGGCCGCAGGCTTGGATTTCGATCTAGACCAACACATTAATGTTCGAATGACACTCAAATGCCGAAAATATCGTACGTGAGTTGGTCTAGATCCCCTGTAACAACAGGCTTACGTAGAAATATTATCCTTCCTTATTAGCTTGTGTCTGATAATTGGACAAAATTCATGTATTGAACCAACTGCACACCCAGGGCGGCTTCCACCAGATACCACACTTCGATCCACTTTGCGATACCTACATTTCTGCTTCTGGAAATGAAAATCTATTGTCCCAATCTGAATCAAGGACGGTTTATTGTTCACCTGGGAAATTCTAGGTGTCAGCGTCATGTACATCAACCCCGGCTCCCCAATTGCTTGCCTTCGGGGTGGGATAGCACAACTCCGGGACCCAAGATCTCATGCATTTGAAGGAACCTTACGACTGCCGCGAAATCGATTGATGCCTGCCAATGTATACATCGTTAACCTCAATACTGTAGCCATATCGTCTCGAGCGGACGGTTCCCTGGTGTACGGTGTTCAAGCGGCAAAACCTCGTGCGTTGAAGGACCAGAGATATGGACTACCGGTTAAGAACGTGACATGAATTGAAGGTAGCAGTTGGATGGCTGGTGATAACATAGTTCTCAGGTATGGGACCACATTCAGTAGGTTCATTTACTTGTGGGAAAATACCCTTGTTACGATTTATATTCATCCATGAATTTCTTCAGCTTGCTTGACTTAAAACGACGTTTATCACGTTCCCGGTGGCAATACAAGGGGCCGCCTATAAACAACACGTTCTGTCTATGAAGATTTCTTAGGCAGGAATGAACTTGAATTTAAAACGTGTGTATTATTCATTTCTCATTGCATTACTTATTTACCCTTGCCCTCCTTCACAGTCTGGATTTAGATCATCTCGATGGCACACTAACTCTCAAACCCTATATCATTATGCACGTTTACTTTACTTCACTCAAACCATATGACACGGCACGCGTCCTTGCCAATCCGTTTGCCCAAGATGGTCAGCGAGAGGATGGAAAATTTCTTGGGAGGAAGGAAAGCCCAAAAGAGAGCATGGAGGAAGAACATTTGGGGCAAACACGGAGCAGCCGTGGACGTGGACATAGAAGTAGCAGATAAAGACGACGAAAGCAGGGACGACGATGCAGCAGCACCAAGCATCTTATTAGATCCTCGATTTGCCCAGGTGTTCAAGAACCTAGAGTTCGAAATCGACGAGACTTCAAGAGAGTTTGCATTACTCAACGTCAGCCAAGCCAATCGAGACAAGGCTGTTGTAGGAGAAGGTGGTGAAGAAAGCGACAAGATAGCTTGAGTGGGATTGACGACCAAAGTCAAGATGACGATGACAAAAGTGAATCGAGTGATAACAGTAATAAAGGCGGTTTGTACTACTCTCTTTATGCATTTAAAACACGGAAATAACACCAATTTTCGGTTTTCAGACATCACATGCGATTCGTCGATCTCGCCGTAGAAACATACGCACTGAAGAACTTAGAAGCCCTATTAACGGGGCCGCAAATGTTAACACGGTCCCTCTGCATCTCCAAACAACAGGAAGTAACAACTCTCAACGACCTGGGGATAAAGATGCTACCTTCAAGGTCGAAGACCACGGCTGGCATCCTCCGCCAATACAATGGGGGAATCGTCTTTCAGAGCCCACGAAAATAACGATACCCCATAGGAATTAGCTGGATACCTACATCTACCGGCGGGAAGGATAACGGCGATAACCAAGATCGCCAAGGGATTGAGATGTTCGGTGCTGGGCTTGAGAGGGGTGTCGAGGAGAGAGCGGACTTTTCGAATGACTCGGAGAAGTAAGGGAGGTCGCATAGGAGGAAAGGGGGAGCAGAAATACGTTCAGGCGGTGGCCTCTATGTACTCTGATGTCGTCATATATGGAAACATGTTTCCTCTGGTATGAGGCAGCGCAGTTATGAGTATTAATATCAAGGAAGGACGTACCAAGCATGTCAACAAATCGCCAGGCAACGCAGTACATAGCGACAATCGAGGCATTTGAGGATCGCCACTGGGAGCGTATCCTGGAGGCAGTTCGAGAGATTTTGAGTGAGAGTGGTAAGAAGAGGAAGCGGAGTAAGTCACTGTCATCTCAGGCAAGCTCGGAATTTGAGGAGGCTGAAGCCGAGGACGACTATATATTGATATCAGACGAGGATTAGAACTATTTTTTAAAGAGGCATTCATTTTTTTCGCACTTTGGGGGGGCCCAAAGATTCCAAAGACACTCCATAAAGAGTAGAAAGACATAGACTTCAATACGAAGACATTCTTCAGAAAGAGCCAGACACAGCTTTCAAAGATCATCTTTGTAAGACACGATACATCTTTCAAAGAATAGGTACCCTACTATCCAAAGACGTCAGGTCTTTACATCTTCGACATCTTTGTGTCTTTGGAGGGACCCAAAAGACACCCAAAGACGTTTTCCTGATGAAGTGTACTTCATTTTAACAACTTGGCATAGGGGCACACATGAGGCAAGTTCTGCCTCCCACTGTGGGTCCTCACCACATTCTCGCATGAGAACATCGTACCGATACATCAGCCCAAACAAAGTCTTCAAATATTCTCTCATTGCTTCCATGTCTTCATGTACAGACACCTCTTTCAGGTTATCTGGGCATTTGGGAACGAAAATTAGAAGGATTCCAACGACCGAAAAATAGCGGGTTAACTTTATATATATCTGCCAGTGTAATCCTTAACCCGCACTTGGTCAAAAACTGAACATGGGGGATCTGCTGTGCTGGGAAATCCATATTGACCGCAACTTCCATAAGAAGATATTTATACTCGTTCAATTCCTTATAACTCCCATTTTCCAATATCCCGGTCGCATACGCGCCGTTGAAAAACATATATGCGCGGATAGCGGACTCCTTGACGCGTGAAAAACCAAAGTGGTTTCCCCAGCTTAGAGAATGAAGATGAGCGATAGGGATGTCGGGGTGGTGTGCGAGCATGAGGAGGGTGGAGAGTTGGTTTTCATGTAGAAGGACTTTGACGACATCAGCGAGTCGAGCGTCTTGTGTGCCATAGCTCCTTTGTCCGGTAACGGGATCACGATGTGCTCTCGCAATCCAATGTTCAATCCGTTGATTACGATCATCCAGATAATCAGGATATCGGTCTCGTAACTCATCCGAAAATAAGTTTCCCGTGGTCGGGCATTCGAACCTAGGAGGATATTTCTTCCGTTCTGTTTCAGAGAAAGTGATGATCGTTTGAGTAAATTTTCTGATGAAATGTTTAAGTTCTTGAGAGACGTTGGGTTTTCCTCTAGTTCTCAAGGATGTTATGTTTGGAGTAAAGCGTTTATCGTTACGAACGAATTCGAAATTTGAGGCGAATAAGCCCCATGGGATGTTGTGTCCTTGATGCATGGTTGTGTGGGGTCTTGAATCCTGACGTTTATGAGGTCAGCTGTCATTGTCAAATCGTTTCGGAGCCGTTGTAATTATGATGATATCTATAGCTCAGAGGTCAATATAAAAACTGTCGAGGGTATGGTTGGTTTTGATTTCTGACTGGGTCTGATTCGAATCTGCGTTCGAAGGCAGTACTAACGCCAGCGCGGCGTTAGGCCCCGGGAAGCTCCTGATAGTTGGTGTCCGCGAAATCACCCAAAATCGCCCTCAAATGCACAATTTTTTGGGCCTCAAATACACAAATTCGGACAGACATGGTCATGTGACATCCTAATAGTAAAAAGGCAATTTTTTATTTTTTCCGCCTGCGGACCTCGTATTTTGCGCTCTCCGACTCTTCTAACAAGGAAAGCAAACTGTCACCGTTGCAACTTGAACTTCCATTATAGCCTCATGTAGCAGTTGGACTTAGTGATTAAATAATGAGCCACAGTTCTACTTAATTTGTCCTGACTTGGCCAAAATCTGCCCTCAAATACCCAAATTTTCAGACAAAGACCCGCCAAAAGTATCCTCAAATACCCAAATTTGTGGACACAGATTTGATGATTTTTGGGCCTCAAATACCCAAATTCGCAGACACCACCCATCAGGAGCTTCCTGGGGCCTGCGGCATTACATAACTATGAACATGTGTACTAGGGTTCGTTTACCTGGGTGTTAGAATGTATGTAGGTAAGAAGTTATAAAACGATGTATAAATTTTTATTATCCTGAATTTCTGATGGAGGCCCTTGCTGGCGGAACTCTACAAAACAGAAGCCATGTGGAGTGGGTTGAATCGGAGGAGATGTCTAAAGATGCTACCTTCAAGGTCAAATACCACGGCTGGCATCCTCCACCAATACAATGGGGGAATTGTCTTTCAGAGCCCACAAAAATAATGATACCCCATAGGAATTAGCTGGATACCTACATCTACCGGCGGGAAGGATAACAGTGATAACCAAGATTGCCAACATCAGCAAACTTGGGGCCAACTTACCGGCACCGGACAGCACCGGACAGCACCATAGAACCATAGAAAAGGTTCTTTTGTTTATAGTGCTGTCCAGTGTCACGGTAACGCTATCCGGAAATAGCCCGACACTAGACAGCACTATAGAGTGCTATAAGGTGCTGTATAGGGCTATAAGGTGCTACATAGGGCTAGGCTAATACTGTCCATAATTAATTAGAGAGGCCTATAATATCATAATATTCTAATAGCATCACACCTGGAGTAAGGAAATTGTTAAAAAAGGATCATATTCAACTAAGTACTAAACATTGTAATATATACTACTTATATATACTACTGTAAAGGATCATCGTCATCGTCATCGCGCCACGTCATCATCATCACACATCATCGTCACAGGTTGTTGTTGTTGCGTTGTTGTTGTCGCAGGTCATTGTCGCAGGTCGTTGTTGTCGCAGGCCATCATTGTTGCAGGCCATCATTGTCATCGCACATTGTCATTGTCGCGTGTTGTCATCGTTGTTGTTGTTGTCACATGTCATCATCGTTGCACGTCGTCGTCAGACTCGTCACATGTCATTGAGGGGGTTGTCGTCATTCCGTTGTGCATTGTCATTGTGCATCGTTTGTGCGCTGTCGTCATGTGTCATTTGTGCGTCATCGTCATGCGTCGTTTGTGTGTGCATCGTGATTGGTGCAAAAAATGGTGAGGTGGGGCCAAACGAGCCCCAACCATTGTTCCTGGGGCAAAATAAATTAATACAGTATAATAGAAACTATAAAAAAAATAAAAATTGTTTCGTCTATGGGTTCTGGTATTGTCGGAGCCGTTGCTGTTGTACCTGTAGATTAAAATCAGTAAGATAAAGATCAAGATAGAAAGTACTTACCCCCTCCCGATGAGGGGGGATTACAAGTGGTGTCATTGTTGTCAGTATTGTAGTCGTCAGGTGGTGGTGGTGGCAGTATGGAACGACAAACTTGGTAGGAACAAATGTTGAACTTACATATTTAGTAATTTTAATTTTTGCGCACGGATACTTGGTTTAGGGTTGGTTTATTTAACTTAATGAAAAACAATGTATTCTAATGTGACATAGTGACGAGGCTAGACTACGCTAGACAGCACTGGTGTGTGTCACATGGATGCTATGAATCTATAATTCACTATAGTTACGGTGATGTGACTATAGGATACTATAATCTACTATAATTTAGTGTGACATGACTATGACACACTATGGGAAATCCCCGAGTTTGCTGATGAAGGGATTGAGATGTTCAGTGCTGAGCTTGAGAGGGGTGTCGAGGAGAGAGCGGACTTTTTGAATGACTTGGAGAGGTAAGGGAGGTTGCGTAGGAGGAAAGGGGGAGCAGAAATATGTTCAGGCGGTGGCATCCATGTACTCTGATGTCATCATATATGGAAACATGTTTCCGCTGTTACAAGGCAGCGCAGTTATGAGTATTAATATTAAGGAAGTTGGCTAGACATGTTCAGGTCGGTAAAGGAGTCTAACCAACCACAAAGAGATCTCACGCTTATATAATCAAGAGCGTCTTTCTTCTTGCCTCTCATCACCCGCCTTGATCACTACCCATCAAGCACCACAATCCACTATTTAACAATATGAAGCGCCTTTTTAAATTTGGCAGGGCCAAGAAACCAAAATATTCATCTCTGACCATCACCGACACTCTTGGCTCGAGACCTGAACCAGCAACATCGACATTGACACAGATACCAAGCACTACTGATCCTATGCCATCTATTCCCGCTAGTGCTGCGACTGCAAGCCTTCAAGTTATTAAAGCTGCCGCCGCTACTGCGCGTCTTCAACTTAGCCCATCACATTGATAATATTGTCATAATCACTGAATCATCGTTGTCGATTAGAGTGCCCATGAAGTCTCCGATTCGGTTTCCGCTTTGGCAATCAATGATGTTGGTCCTGTAGTCCATAAGGAAGCATATCCCTCCATCAGTTGCTTACACTATGCATTCTCAGCTTTTACTGATGATCGCAGACTCAGCACTCTGACTCAGGTTTCTTTGCGAATGCCCAGAATATACTTGTTGCTGGTGGCACTTTTGTAAGTCTTTGTCTCAGGTTGTATATATGATTTAGTGATGATTATATGTCCCAGATCAATATTCATCCTGGTGAAAAGCAGATGAGGATTCCTGCACCTTGAAAACCAAACTCCAGTCTATTCTTTACTGGATGGAAAGCTGTACTTGACCAGCTGAGGAAGATTTTTATTTGTTGTGCTAATAGTAAACTAATGTCGAGGCGCTTGTGTCTCCTCTGGGGGATGGGAGGGATTGGAAAAACCCAGATCTGTCTCAAGTTTACAGAAGAAATGTCTGATAGGTAGGTGTCTTCACATTGCCATTCAGAATACTGGATTTATTTTTTGTGCTAGTTTTTCACATGTGTTCTAGGTTGATGCCTCCTCTCATGAGAGTATAACAATGTCTATCAGAGGCATTTACAGCCTTCCAGTAGCACAAGCTTCTGATGTGGATGACTCAGTTGAGTCCACTCTTCAGTGGATATCTTGTATTCAGGAGGAATGGTTGATTGTGTTTGATAATGCTGATGATCTTGTCCCTGAGGTGGTAGCCAAGTTCTTTCCCTCAGGTGACAGAGGTAATATTCTGGTTACTAGCTGGAATCAATCCATGGAAAGGATTGTATCATTTGAGAACAGCATTGAGATCACTGAAATGGAGGAGTCAGATGCTATATCTCTACTTCTCAAGTCTAGCCATTTGGATCCATTAGCAGCTGAGCATCTACAAGCTGCTAAAGAGATTGTCACTGCACTTGGCTGCATTCCTCTTGCTGTCAATCATGCTGGTGCATATATTGAAGCTGGGAAATGTGATATCAATAGATATCTAAGACAATTCTCCTCACATTGTCAGACTCTTATGTCAGATGCTTCATTCACAGGAGCATCAAATTATGATCAGACAGTGTATGGGACTTGGGATCTATCTTTTAAAGAAATACAAAAGAGAGCTAGTGGACAATCCATGGCTGGAAATACACAAGCAGCCCAGGCTGCAATCCTGATCCTTCAAATATGTGCTTTCTATCATCATAGTAATATTCACAAAGACATATTCCAATCTGCTGCTGAAGAGTTCAGGGAATATGTTGTTGATGAAGAGGTAGATGGAAAGCTACTCCAGGCAGTGACTTCACTGGATTGCACTCTGCTTGCCTTGGGTGGTGATGGTCAATGGGATGAATTCATCTTTATGCAAGGAATTAGTGTCCTTCTGTCCTTTTCTTTGATGAAAAGGAGACAATCATCTGATGTATTTTTTCTGTTCATCCTCTAGTGCACTGCTGGAGTAGAGAGAGAATGTTGGAAGCTGAGCAGCAAAGAATGTGTGAGATAGGAAGTATGATCTTGTCCTGTGCAATTTCATGGAGATCTACAAGTCAGGCTTATGCATTGCGACAGTTGATTCTTTCACACATCAAGGCAAATGAATTATATAGAAGCCAGATGGAACTTATCAAGCAGTATTATGATGATAAATATGCCAAGTTTGGATTAGTAATGTGGGAGAATGGAGACTGGAACAATGCAGAACAGCTACAGATTCAAGTTGTGGACATGAGGAAAAAATTGTTTGGTGCAGAACATCCACACACCCTCATGGGCATGAGGCATCTAGCAAGGACATACAGTAGTCAAGGAAGGTGGAGTGAGGCAGAGCAGCTAGAGGTTCAAGTCATGGACTTGAGGATTAAGCTACTTGGTGCAGAACATCCAGACACTATAACAAGCATGGTAAATCTAGCATGCATATATAGTGAACAAGGAAGGTGGAATGAAGCAGAACAGTTACAGCTTCAAGTTGTGGACATGAGGGAAAAATTCCTTGGTGCAGAAAATCCATACATCCTCACAAGCATGGCAAATATAGCATGCACATACTGTGATCAAGGAAGGTGGAGTGAAGCAGAGCAGCTAGAGGTCCAAGTTATAACCATTAGGAAGAAGTTGCTTGGTGCAGAACATCCAGACACCATAAATACCATGACAAATCTAGCATGCACATACCATAATCAAGGAAGGTTGAATGAAGCAGAGCAACTAGGGGTTCAAGTTATGGACATGAACAAGAAGGTGTTTGGTCTAGAACATCCAGACACCATATCAAGCATGGGAACTGTAGCATGTACATACCATCAGCAAGGAAGGTTGAATGAAGCAGAGCAACTACAGGTTCAAGTTATGGACATGAGGAAGAAGCTGCTTGGTCCAGAACATCCAAGCACCCTTTTGAGCATGGAAAATCTAGCATGCACATATGGTGAACAAGGAAGGTGGAATGAAGCAGAGCAGCTAGCAGTTAAATCAATGGACATGAGGAAGAAGCTGCTTGGTCCAGAACATCCAGACACCCTCCTGAGCATGGCAAATCTAGCACGCACATACTGTGATCAAGGAAAGTTAAATGAAGCAGAGCAGCTAGAGGTCCAAGTTATGACCATTAGGAAGAAGCTGCTTGGTGCAGAACATCCTGACTGTTAGGGGACACCCGACTTCAACCCAAACCTCAACCGTAGAATCATATACCCCGCCCTTCCAACGACCTCCGACCTTCCAACCAACTCCACTTCCATCACCAGTTTACTCCGGAACCCCATAGTTCCGCTCCGACTCCGATCCTCCATTTTGCTCCGTCTTTTATTTCTATTTTTCATATCACACCACTTCCTATTTAATTAATTAATTATTATCATATCATTCCTTTATTTATTTGATATCTCCGTTATGTCCATATTAGTACTTAAATACCCCACAGCCTAGCAGGGATCCCCATCCTTTCCTCTTTGGATCCCCTGCTAGGTGAGTCACTTGTAGATATCCCTTTAAAATATTATTAACTTTGGGTCCCCTGCTAGCTTGGCTAAGTCAGCGTCGCAGTTGCCCTAACACTGACACTATAAAAATCATGGCAAATCTAGCATACACATATGGTAAACAAGGAAGGTGGAATGAAGCAGAACAGCTAGAAGTTCAGGTTATGGACATTAGGAGGAAGCTGCTTGGTACAGAACATCCATATACTGTAACAAGCATGGAAAATCTAGCTGTTATAATTCAGTTGTGAGTTGTTCCATCACAAGTTCCAATGGAGCCATGATCAGAACAACTAGCTCCAACTCCATAACTGTTACTTCTCTTACCTTCAGAGTTACTCCTCCTACTTTCAGGTCTGAAGGTTTTCCATATTATTCCAGCCCCTCCACCATTACTCCAAGCTCATCTTCATCATCATCACCTTATCAACATCTTCTCTTATAATTATCTCTGTCAGCACTTTCCCATTATCAGTCAGCAACCCATAGCTGGATTATTCACCCAAGAATGAAGGACTTTCCAGGAGCAGAGCACAGTAGTTTATTTCTATCCTTTACATTTTGATGTTATTCTTTGACAATATTTACAGCTGTTTTCATAGTTATACGGAATTGTGCGAGATAGAAAATGCTATATTATTTAGGGTTAGGTTTCCCGGCCCATCAGTGCCGCAACTGAGTGACACGACACACAATAAGGCTTGATAGAACTGCACCTTTTCCCTTTATCTACTTGCTCTTCATCATGTCGCAACTACCTTTCCCTTACTGCCCCAATGCCTACACAACCACCCCTAGCCCAGGAACCTGAAGAGGAGGAGGAGGAGGAGGAGGAGGAGGAGGACAATGACAACAATGAAAATGAGTTCAGCCACTAGGTTGGACAAGTCATCACCCAGCTACAACACATGGTCATCATCGACAAAGGCAAGGGGACCTCATCAAAATCCAAGGCACCAAAGAAGAAGGTTGAGACGAAGACGAAGGAGTTCTCCTTCACATTTGAAGCCACCCAGACAAACTATCTCAACTTCCTCTCTGCCGTTTTGGACAAGCATCGGTACTCGAAATACACACCGATTACCATTCATACTCGGTTCAATATCAGGGCCATTGTTCCCCCCAACAAAGCATATGTTTTGTACTCAATTTTTATCAAAAACTAATCATTCTATTTTCAGAAAAAAAGATGCTATTGATATTGACAACTTTGCTGAGTATGAAAGTATGGCAAAGAAGATAATAGAGGAGAAGCCCTCAAAGTTCTCGATATTCCTCAGTCTCAATGATGTCAAATCGGGCGCTGCGAGGGTGAGTCTTTCTATGTGAGGGGCCTGTTGTCTAACTAACTTTGAGCTTCAAGCGAAATGGCTCTGAAAGTGGTGATGACGGCCAAAGCATTCGCTCAGAGGGTGATAGGAATGACACAAAATGTGATGTAAGTTTTACTTGTTACTCCATTGCTGCTGACTTACTTACAAACCACAAGGATGAACGAGCCTTTGCACATAACCGTCTAATCCTTGAGAAGGAGTATGCGAACCCAACTGACAGTGGATACACATACATTGGTCCGAATGGAGAGAAGACTCCTCTTACACCTGCAATGTTGAGTGAGTGGAGTCAGGCCATGGTATGCACAATATTTTTTGAGTGTTGCCGACTGCTTTCTGACACTTCCCACCAAGACTGAAGGTTCTGTGAGCAAGTACCACCCTCCCAATACTGCAACATTTGATCCACAGATGCGCCAGCGTTCCTTATTCCAGCGTCCACCCAATTCCACCATGACTGCGACCCCGTCCGAGACAACACCACCACTTGCCCAGGCCTCAGAGCTTTTACGCGAGGTTCGGAAACTCTTTGGCCCTGCGTCTGTTGGCAGTCGCCGTGCATCATCTGAACCTCCCACATCACCCACCCCATTGCGACAAGTCCCAGCCTCTCCACCAATCAACACTCCATCAAAGCTGCGGCGGTATCTCGAGTATGCTGAGAAGCATCTTGGAGTTGACAATGCCACTTTGTATGAACATTCGCTTGCCCGAGAATCGTTCGGGCCCAACATCCTTCCTCTCATTGGAGAACAGTTGCTGGTGGACTGTGGTCTAACTATGGGAAATGCAATTCGCCTCAAACAAGGTGCCGCTTCCTGGTGGGCAAGTCCTGAGGCTAAGAGACCTAAGCCTCTTGACCACCCCCCTGTGAACAACAATTTTTTCACCCCATCTTACAATATCTGCTTTGAAAAAAGGTTCGTCAAAGGTGGATGCATGTCAGTATTTGGATCTGGCCTCGTACCAGGCAAGAATCTACGCGCACATGAATTCACTTGGCATTACTACGATCAACAGAAGAAACATCTCATACCTGTTCCCGATGGTTTCATCCCAACCCTTGACCCTTGATGACGTTGATGTGGAGGAACCACCCTATGAACCGGCCCCCACAAACTACCAATGGCCTCCTGCAGATGAAGATGAAATGAATGAAGGCGGAAGTGACACGGATGCAGAGCTGTAGTGATATTTGTCTCCTGAGTCCTGAGTCAATATGCCACGTTGTATTTTTACTGCTAGAATCTCTAAATAAAGTGGCTGTTGTGTTCATTCTCTAGACTACATAACCAGATGAGCAAAAAAAACCCCATGCCATTTCCGGTGTGATATGGTGGCATGCTTCATCCATAATACTAAGACCCTCGTTCTTCCAATTCCTTCAAAGAAATGCTTTTATGGTTGCAAATACCTGTTCAATGGGATTCAGGTCTGGGGAATAAGGGGGCAAGAAGATGAGCTTGCAGTCTGGAAAGTCCTTCAGAAAATAATATGCAAAGAATATAGAAAACAAACAAGCTTCGTCTTTGACAAGTTCTCGAACAGCCTCTGAGTGATGAATGTTACAGTTGTTGAGGATGAGAATGCTTCGGGGACCGGGATAAGGGTTGGTGAGAGGTATCTGAGTGAATTTGATCATGATATCTGTCGTTATTATAAATATACACATACCACATATTCACGAAGAAATTTCACAAAGTGGTCTGAAGTAACCGAGCCAGGAATTATGTCGTGAGCAATAATTCCATCAAGAGTGAGGACTGGGAGTATTGAATATCGCTTTCCGCGCACAAAGCATCTCCGCTGGTAGCAACGCTGTCCAGTGAGGGACCATCCTTTCTTCCGAGTTGGGTTCTTTTTGTTGCGAGATGCTTCATCAATAATAACCATTGCTGGGTTGGAAACTAGGTCAGCAAAGTGGTTCATGTATAGAGCCCAACTCATATCATTCCTCTCTAATGCACGGATTGAAACACCTTTCTGCGAGAAATGGATTCGGCGAAGGGTATGAAGCAGTGTTGGCACAGATATGCTGATGCCCCGACGTGTGAGGAGCATGTCCTGGAGCTCATCCAGATAAAGGCATGGCTCTTGATCAAGAACTGTCTTGATAATAAATTGAATATCTATGCTGTCGAGCTTCCTAGGTTGTCCTCGAGAATGTTGGCTATATGTGTTTGGGTTGTAAGTAACACCATAATCTCAAAAGTAATTCAATGTTTGGTATATCATCGACTTCTTCACACCCAATAGACGTTCAATTTCTTTGACCTTGAAGCCTTCAATATATGCAAGGTATGGTATACGAGCTTTGAGATCTCGGGAGACTTTGCGGCGAGGCATTCAGGCATCAAAGAACAGAGCCCAACCCTAATTTATAATTATATAACCCCATGTTTTTTCTTCTCACATGATTCCATATAACTATGACAACAGCTGTAAGTGTTACGGCGACTATAAGCTTGCACTCATGTTCGGTGCTGGGCCGATAGACCAAGTAACTAGGGACTATTGTACAATTGTAGTCGTATTCAACAAGTAAGACTGAGGACGGTAGGTTCTGAGCAAGCTGTGTAGATTAAGACCGTAGGAATACAGAAGGTCTAAACTAGGGAATTGTAGCTATGGGTATGGCTCTTATATAGTAAGGGTTCGAGTCAGAGATAGTCCATGGTCCATGCTAGGTACAAGTCGGTACAAGTCAGAGATAAAGAGAGTGGGAGCGATAGTTATATATAGTACATGGAAGGTTCAGGGGCAAAGGGCGAATTGGGGAAGAGTGGTGTAAGAAGGGAACAATGAGGGAAGGTATGTTGTACAGTAAAGAAGAAGGAGAAAAAGAGTAGGGGCTATGCACGTACCAGATGTTCATAACAGTAAGAGCTCAGACTTGTATGTTTTTCCTTAGTTTCAAATATCAACTTAGCTTCCCTATCTTGTTCTCCCTCTAAGTCCTTTAGGCTGCCACTTCTATTCTGTTTCCTTTTGGCTCTGAAATTAGGACAACAAAGGAGATGGGTAGCACAGCACATATGCTGAGGCTATAGTCCTACTCCATTACTGTTTCCATTTGGTTCCACCCATTCCAATACTCCATCCAATATTTTCTGTGCTTAACACTAGCACACACATATTATAATCAAGGAAGTTTGAATGAAGCAGAGCAGCTAGAGGTTCAAGTCATGGACCTGAGGAAGAAGTTGCTTGGTGCAGAACATCTAGACACCCTCATGAGCATGGACAATTTAGTAATTACATACCATGATCAAGGAAGGTGGGATGAGGCTGAGAAGTTGGAGCTTGAAGTCATGAATATAAGGAAGAGAGTAGGAAGAGATTGAGTACAGTGCTAATCAAAGTCAATAAACTATATCTGAGTAACCAGTAGTCCAATTGAAAAGTATAAAAAACTTGTACTCATACCTTATTCACTTTCAATTCAAACATGTTCTGGAACCAAAAAAATAAATTGTAAATTTTTGCAGGGAATCTATGAAATGGCACAGATTCTGAGTGTAGTAAATTGTGACATATTTACACTGGGTCAGATATACATTTAAATCAACAGTCAAGAAATGTGCCAATATCCAAATATTATTTGTAAGTTTTAGAAGTCAATCAAAGACATATCAAAAGGTATATTAAAATCACATTCCAATAAGTTCTAAATAACTTCCAAATGAAATCAAAGAAATCAAGTGATTGTCACCTGATAATTATCATGGAAATATTGAAGATAGTTGTTGAATGTTATTTACATTTTATGGCATAATTTTATCAAGAGCTATTTATAATCTTCCATATATAATCTTCCATATATTGAAACAAGAATCATGGTAGATTAATTTAAAATATAGTAAAGGTGTTGTTCATAATGTCATTCAGAATAAATCTTGAACAACAGATTCTGAGCCAAAATAATTTTTTGCTGCTGGTGACTCAAGTCTTGATGCTTGATAAGTGCAGCATCATATAAGTTGAAAATATTTACTTGATCCACTAACTGGTGCTCAGTTGACACAAGGAACCACCCAGTGATTGTGAAAGGTGTAGAGGTGGGTGTGCTACTCTTCTGTGCCTGACTTGTTGGAGCTAGAATATAATGATCTACTAGTAGGTGAATAATGAGTGATAAGCTATATGAAATATGATAGTCCAAGAATAATTGTCATGCCTTCAGTGTAATGTTCAAGGAATTGTTAAAAAGTTGAGGAAAAACAAAGGATAAATTTAAATAAAGGAAGGAAGGGAATTTACACAGATCTACAAGAACAAACATGGTGTGGCACATGGAATAAGAAAGAAGTAGTCATGCAATATACATCATGTGTGACAAAAACAAGACTCTGTTCTAATAAATTGATACTAATTAGTGATAATGAATCTGTTAAGGAACCACCACAGTGCTTCCTGCCAGTGGAGACTCATGGAAATTTTTAGGTCTTCTGATGCAACCCCCAAGCTTTGTAGGTACATGGATGGCTGGAGCTTGAAGCAAGGGGCACCAGATTTTACAAGGCATAACCTCAGCCAGGTCCATGAGTGGATGAAAACATATGGTTATAATTAGGTGATGGAGGAAGTACCTAATTTAATACTTATTATCAAAGACTGGATTCCCAACGACCTTTTTCCTCTATCCAAGTGCGCTTCAATTTAACAACCTGGCGTAGGGGCACACACCAGGAAAGTTCTGCCTCCCACTGTGGGTCCTCACCACATTCTCGCATGAGAACATCGTACCGATACATCAGCCCAAATAAAGTCTTCAAATATTCTCTCGTTGCTTCCATGTCTTCATGTACAGACACCTCTTTCAGGTTATCTGGGCATTGGGGAACGAAAATTAGAAGAATTCCAACGACAAAAAAATGGCAGGTTAACCTTCATATATATCTCTAATCCTTATCCCGCACTTGGTCAAAAACTGAACATGGGGGATCTGTTGTGCTGGGCAATGCATACTGGTCGCAACCTCCATAAGAAGATCTTTATACTCGTTCAATTCTTTATAACTCCCATTTTCCAATATCCCGGTCGCATACGCGCCGTTGAAAAACATATATGCGCGGATAGCGGACTCCTTGACGCGTGAAAAACCAAAGTGGTCTCCCCAGCCTAGAGAATGAAGACGAGCGATAGGGATGTCGGGGTGATGTGCGAGCATGAGGAGGGTGGAGAGTTGGTTTTCATGTAGAAGGACTTTGACGACATCGGCGAGTCGACCGTCGTGATAGCTCCTTTGTCCGGTAACGGGATCACGATGTGCTCTCGCAATCCAATGTTCAATCCGTTGATTACGATCATTCAGATAATCAGGATATCGGTCTCGTAACTCATCCGAAAATAAGTTTCCCGTGGTCGGGCATTCGAACCTAGGAGGATATTTCTTCCGTTCTGTTTCAGAGAAAGTGATGATCGTTTGAGTAAATTTTCTGATGAAATGTTTAAGTTCTTGAGATGCGTTGGGTTTTCCTTTAGTTCTCAAGGATGTTATGTTTGGAGTAAAGCGTTTATCGTTGCGAACGAATTCGAAATTTGAGGCGAATAAGCCCCATGGGATGTTGTGTCCTTGATGCATGGTTGTGTGGGGTCTTGAATCCTGATGTTTATGAGGTCAGCTGTCATTGTCAAATCGTTTCGGAGCCGTTGTAATTATGATGATCCCATGACTCTATTCAAATCTATAGCTCAGAGGTCAATATAAAAACTGTCGAGGGTATGGTTGGTTTTGATTTCTAACTGGGTCTGATTCGAATCTGTGTTCGAAGGCAGTACTAACGCCAGCGCGGCGTTACATAACTGGGTGACTTTCCATAAGGCTAACTTGATTTCTTCAAATCTAAACCTTAATTTCGGAGTTCAAAAGTGTACCTGGCAACGAATATTTAGCGGTTTTCTAAACCACAACGACCTGACATAAAACAAATAAATTATTTAACTTGAATCCAGATTTGGTTATCATCAGATAGGTGTGACGGTTATCTACATCGTTCCAGTACTATGGATGAAGAAATGGCCACTTTCTGTTCATGCAGGAGACTGAGGAGTGCGAGGCTGAAGAATTCAATGCTCACCTGGCCACAGCACTTATCACATGAGCAGATGTGGGCCGATTTCTGCACAATGAACAGCAAAATCCAACACAAAATTACCTCTGCCGTCCCCAGCTCTTGCGAAAGGCACGGGCCTGAGCCTTCAGGGTCCAGGGTACAGTCGAGCTGGCTGCATGGAACAGCGCTGGTAATGGGGGAGAGATGCTCTTGTCGGCGCGGGAGGGACGAAAAGCACAAAAACGGCAACGGGACGGGACCCGAAGAGCCTTATTTGGGCGTTGATGGATTCAAGAATCTGGAGGAGGGGTCGATACCCTCTCTCCAAATTTAAGGTTTAGAAAGCTCTTGAAAAACGCCACCTGACAGGTCTAGTACCAGATTAGGACGGTATCCATACGGCACTTCGGCACAGGACCCTACCTGTCAATAGTTTAGAGTTAGAAATTCAAGTTAGCCTTATGGAAAGTCACCCACTATGAACGTGTGTACTAGGGTCTACTAGGGTTCGTTTACCTGGGTGTTAGAATGTATGTAGGTAAGAAGTTATAAAACGATGTATAAATTTTTATTATCCTGAATTTCTGATGGAGGCCCTTGCCGGCGGAACTCTACGAAACGGAAGCCATGTGGAGTGGGTTGAATCGGAGGAGATGTCCCAAACGGTAAAGTGCTCGTCATCGATCGCAATTTCCTATTTCCTATATCAACTCGGTGCTCACTGTTACACATCTTCACTTTCAACAGTCATCAATGTCTTCCTTTCGTAACCACAGAATAGTCATTGCCTCCCTATTTCTCCCCACAACCGCCGTTCTCGGAGAGTCTGGTCCTCCAACACCAGAGCGGCCCATCCAAGACAGTAATACCGATAGCACTATCTCTGCCGTCACTAACAGACTTATTGCTACCAACATCGCTGTGGACCCTACGAAGCCAAAACCCCTGAAGCCGTCAATCAACACCACAAGTAATCACAACCGTCAGCCCAGTGCTAGCGGTCCTCTTAAGAGTATTGTTGAAGATCTCAAGGACAAGGTACACACACACGTCATTCACCGTGGCATAATTACTCACATTCATCATCATTGTCAGAGCCGACATGCCACGCCATCCACTCGTTCACCGACTAACGAAACTTCCTCTAATCCGTTCAAGCTCACCCGGTTCGCATTAAGTCCCGAGCCGATAAAGAAACATCAGACAGCCCATCCGGACTCACAGTCTACTGGTCGTCTGCGTCGTAAACAAAGCCGCTCTTCATCTCGTCGTGCACATTCTTTGTCTGGTACACCGAACGTAACACCCAGTCAGTCTTCATCAGGAAAGGAACCTAAAACATGGCATATGGAGCCTAACCCCCACGCCAATGGGGGTCTGAAGAACGCTGTAGACAGCGTCGAAGGCCGTATACGCAAAAAACTCTGGGTTGGTACCTTGGGCACATGCACGGATGAGTTCGAAGAGGATCTCAGGAAAGATATTGATTCGAGGATGTTGGCTCAAATGTCGAGTTTGCCTGTCTGGATTCCTGATGCCGAGTTTCAAAGCTGTTATGATGAATTTTGCCATCAAGTAAGCGACTTTCTTGTTAAAAAGAACTTGGGCATTTACAGGGAATGAACAGGTACTTTGGCCTTGTCTGCATTATGCAGTTCCTGACGCGCCTAAAACGAAGCTGTTCTACGAATCGGCATCTTACAAACAATATGTCGCTGTCAACCAACGTTTTGCAGACGTCATCATAGCCAACCATCAAGAAGGCGATATGAGTATGCATATTATTTATTATTTATTATTTTATTTGACAATCCAAAATTAACTCTAGTTTGGGTGAATGACTACCATCTCCTCCTATTGCCGGCTCTACTGCGTGCATCACCCCACATATCGCAAAATACCCCCATCGGCTTCTTCATGCATGTGGCCTTCCCCTCTTCCGAGATCTTCCGTTGCCTATCAGTGCGCAAAGATCTATTGCGGGGTATCGTCGGCGCTGATCTTGTGGGATTCCAAACTGCGAACAACGCAAGGCATTTTAGACAGACTGTCAGTCGTATTCTGAGTTTCGAGGCGCTGCCGAAAGGTATCCAAATTCCTGAAGGCGAAGGATTGCCGGGCGCAGATGGATCCACTACCAATACGGGTGGGGAGGCGAAAGTACGAGATGGGAATCAAGAGAGAGGGAGGTTTGTAGATGTGGGTGTGTTTCCGATGGGTATCGATGTGAAACAGCTGCATATTCGCAAGTAAGTGAATGCTAGCTTTGATTTATTCAGATGTTGATGTTGTTTTTGATTTATGGCAGGAACGAGCCTGAAGTGGCTGAATGGGTACAGGTGCTTAAACAGCGCTATTCAGGGATGAAAATTGCCGTTGGACGAGACAAACTCGATGAGATTCAGGTAATTTGAATGGCGCTAGGCCTGCTTTTACCAAAATACTCATAATTAAATATAGGGCGTCAGACACAAACTCCTCGCATTCGAAGCCTTCCTCATCAAATATCCCGCATGGCAAGGCAAAATTGTACTCATCCAAGTAGCACTCCAAACCACCGAATCAAATGAATTAGCTGCAGGCGGTGTCGCCGACGTCGTCTCCCGCATCAACTCCCGTTTCTCTACTTTGACTTACCAACCTGTCGTATTCCTCCACGTCCAAGATTTAACATTCAATCAGTACTTGGCCTTGTTGACCGTGGCTGATGCTTTCATTGTGACGAGTTTGAGGGAGGGGATGGCCTTGAGGACCCATGAATATGTGGAGTGTCAAGAGGGCCGGTATAGGCCCTTGGTATTGAGTGAGTTTACGGGAAGTTATAGTTATAGTGGGTTTAGGAGTTGTATTGCGATTAATCCGTGGGATACAAGAGGTACGGCTGATGCTATATACCAGGTGGGCTTTTTTATTTCTCTGGAGGATCGATACTTATTAATTGGGGATAGGCATTGACGATGAGCGATGAAGAGGCCCGATCCCGATGGGAGGTAAATGCTTTTAATCGCCCTTTATCAACTATCGCGCAATAACTCATTTTATCCTCATCCAGGACCTCCACAACCACGTCATAACTCAAACAGCCCAAGCCTTCGTCACCACCTTCCTCAACCGCTGCGTGCGTGCGCACACCGAACATATGCAAGATGATTCCATCTCCGTTCCCCCACTTGAAGTGTCTCGTGTCTCGCCTCGGTACAAACATTCTCGTAAACGATTGGTTTTGGTTGATTTTGAAGGTACACTTTGGAGTCGTGATTTATCGAGGGCTGGTTTGGTTGGGATGGCGCAGGGGGAGTATGTGTTTCCTGAAGAGGCTGTGAATGCGTTGGGGAAGTTGGCGGAAGATGCGAGGAATGAAGTGTGGTTGTTGAGTGGATTGAGGGTTGATGGAGTTTTGGAGAAGGTTAGGGAGAAGGTGCCGAAGGTTGGGATTGTGTATGTCTTTCTCTTCTATCAGACGGTTTGGGTAACTTATACGATACCCTTTTACAGTGCGGAGAATGGTTGTTTCATCAAAACACGAGCTGTGGGCTCTTACAATGGGGAATGGATCAACATGGTGTCAAATTTCAATCTGACATGGAAGAGTGCTTGTTTGGAGATTCTCCACTATGTACGCCCTTTCCTCGTCAGAGATAATCGTGTTTGTTAATTTTTTAACAGTTCAGCGAGAGGACTCCAGGATCGTTCATCGAAGAGAGACAAGCTTCTATGGTATGGAGATTCTGGACAGGTGTGAGTGGGGATTGTCCCGATCGGCAGTGGGCACAGAGACAAGCTGCCGAAGCACAGAATCACATCTTTGATAGGTGTGTTCTTTCTTCGTATCCACTTATAGGTGCTTATCTTCATCGCCAGCCTTGGCGAGCGTTATGGATTACGCATCATTCCAGGAAAGAACAGTTTCCTAGTTCTGCCTAATAATGTCTCTCGTTCTACTGCTGTTGGAGCCATTTTGCATCCTGGAGGGCCAGCCCGCTCTCTAATCACCCGTAATAGCCAACCTCTAGTACGGTCAAACAGTGTGAGCAACCTCAGCGGTTCCAACTCTGGATGGTCTCTATCCTCAGGATCTTACACGCCTCACGAGGAGTATAGCTCAGGTGGATTTGGAAGTGGTGCAGAAGACGTTGATTTCTTGTTAGCTGTCAGCTCTGATGAGAAATTGTTGAGGAGGTTGAATGAGTTTGATGGTAGTGAGACGGTTTCGACGAGTGGGAAAGGGACGGATGGGAAGTGGACGTTGGAGAGTGAGGAGGCTGTCAAGGTGTTGGGGGTGTTTGCAGGTGTGGTTTAGGGCTCGTTCCCAGTGGAATGGTGGTGGTGGTGGTGGTGCTGTTGTGGGGGAATGGTTTTCTCGGATAAACGAACCCCCTCTGTTTCTTGATTGGTTTCCTGATCTCTTTCTCGTTTGTGAACCCACACAAGGTTGACTCTTTCATTCTCACTTTGCCAGGCTCACCATGTGCGATGGACGTGCCTATCAGAAGAACAAAACCGGCGAGAAGATAGTCAGTTCTCGAGCAAAAAACTTGCCCCCCAGAATAAAAAAAACAGCTCGACCACGATCAAGATTTTTGCCTTTCTTTCCCTTTTTTTGGATATACATAATACGAACTGGTCGCTGCGGATTGATTTTTAGATGGTGGTTCTAACAACGCGATGCAGCAGAATGAGGTTGCCGCTCAATCGGAGAAAAAAATAAAAATAGAAATCAAACAACTGAGGTCGAAAGACTGTTGCTGGTTCCGAAAGGTTAGGGGATTGGGGGGTTTTTAGGAATTGTTATAGTCATTTATTTTTTTCAAAGGATTTAAAATATGTAAAATGCATGTACAGGTAGAAAAATATTTTCTGAATGATCATCTTGACTGTTGTTTCGCTACCTCCACTATGTGAGATGATTGATGTGTTGCTAGGCCACTTTATCACTACATCTTTCAATTGCAAGTTCAACGTTCAACGCTCAACGTTGACACCGGTATATCATATCATGTTATAAATTTGAGAACAATTCATATACTTTATTTTTTTTAAATTTTTTTTTGGTGGAGCGTTTAGATAGCGTAGAGCTAAACAACCCGTTCTTCTGGACCCGCTAGTTGAGGGGTCCATGACCCCCCTGGTTAGTAGTTGTTTAGGGACGAGAATTCAATTTTACCATGGGGAAATGCCATTACGCACGAGGTGTGGGACTCACGACACCACAGCTGCTGCGCCTTACTTCATGTACTTTAGCATTTAAATCAATTCGGCCGTCCCCTGTCTCCGGCCTTCTGGATGTGGCCGAGATCGGCTACTTGTCCCCCCTGTCCCTTCTCAAGTGGCCGGTAGTTCACACTGATCCTGATAAGGACCTAAATGGCACTACACAATCTGTCCGAAAGTAATAATTACACCTCTAGTAAGCTAAGAGCTATTAGCATCAGAGGCATCAGCGCTAAACCATCAACTCAAAGCTATTTACTCAGTTACTGGCCGAATAGTAATAGTATAACCCTGACCGAATTTGGGCAAATGTCCCTAGTCGCCCGGCTGGTGGCCGGAGATAGAATTTCGTGTCTCTCCTCCCGGCTCCCCCCGGCCGAATTGATTTAAATACTACATTATTCTAGATATCGATTGTCACACTGAGTGTTCAGAGTAACTAGAAACTGGGTCAATCTACAAGCGACAAGTTGAAGCGAGCCCCCTACTTCCGCAGCTGTGTTCGATGGCCATCCAGGAGGTTGCCAAGAGGCCGCAGCATCAGCTCACGGCCTAAAAATATTGAAGCCCAAGCCGCCATTCAAGCCTACTCGACGGCCTGCGACGGCCTTTAACACCACCAAGTTCTCGTGCTTGCAGATCCATTTTTTTTGGATCCACAGAAGACTATTGTATTTACCTCTTGCAACAAAATCATACAATGTAGCCTGATATACCTACCTTTAAAATGAAAACAAGAATCCTAGAATCTGGTTGCAAATTCGTTACCTGACCGGATACCGGCGGACACCATAAATAACGCGAAACAGCTTCACGGCAATCATGATCAGGGAGAAAAACGTGATTTATCGGCACGGCAATAAAATTGGAGCGAAACTATAATTAAATTGGAACACTTTATGACAGATGTTCAAGGTGCCAATATCATTTTCATCAGATAGCAGGAGACAGGCTCCGGCAGGCAAGGCCCAGGAGGCGACCCGTGTTGGTGGGCAAGGGTAATGTGAATGTCTGGTAATGTGCTGTAATGTGGCGCATTAGTAGCATGTGTACGTACCAAGCTACAAATAGTACATGAGGTTCCTGGCGGTGCTCTCAGCAGTCACCAATAATATCCACAATGCACATTCGTTCCCATCATCCCCATAGAAAGCCAACAGAAACAAAAATGATAGCTTCCGTCTCGCTACCTAGCAAGATTTTAAAGTGACGGAAGACAAAGAAGGAAAATCCATGGCTAAAGAAAAAGATTCAATCTCGCAAGTCTAGCACTACTGTCACGTGGATCCTCGTCACTAGAGAGATCATCAACCAACCATATTAGATGGGGAATGGCTACAGGTACAGCTTCCCGTTGCATAGTTTCCTACGGCATGTAATCTCACCTAAAAGAGATTGTACATTATTACTCTTTATCTGAATTTGGTGGACAATAAAGTTTAATTATAATTTAAATGATCATTTTTAATCTAATGCGTTGCGGCGACGGCGACAGAGAAATGAAACACTTGCGGAGACAAGAGGCTAGCGGTCGTGTGGAGCTAGCTGCTCCAGGTAAGTAGTAGAGCCTAATATCCGACTCGGACTTGGCAAGCTGTAGTACATAGCTTGATGATTGAACAGTAGTATCGATCAGATAGAAAATGACACATGGATCCGGGCAATCGCAAATAAGATCGTAGTAGACACCCATAATACTCGTGGTGGGCTGTGTATGCGGAATGAGACGGTGATGAATCCGCAGTTGGGCAACTGTTCATAGTTAGCGCTGGTTGGCTTGTTCGATGAGAAGATTCTTAAAATCAAAAAGAAAACATGTGCCCGGATCTGTCCATATTTTGCGCAGTCAGACATATCCCACAGACACTCGGTAATTGTCCTAAACTTACGCCATTGGGTTAGAAACAACCCACGCTTTCTTTTCCCGTTTCCATATCTCTATCTTCACAATCTCTCTTTCTTGCTCTGTCATCCCTCTCGCTGTTCTTGACCTCAACCTTCCAAAAGCTGGTTCTTATCCTTACTTTATCTGTCTTTAGTCATGTCATCAACCCTATCACCCTCGACAACCTCCGTCTCATCTACATCCACTTCCACCTCGGCAGCACCAAGCGGAACCCCCGGTAGAGGGGGAGGGAACGGGGGAGGGAATGGGTCCGGGGGAGGAGGAGGAGGAGGAGGGGTCGGAGGGGGTGGACCCATTTCTGGTTCTGCGTCCCTATACCGTACGTTGCTCCACATTTTCCGTCCTTGATGTATTTAACACTACCCATCTATGATCAGTGTACACCTTCCTAGCTACCCTCGTCTTGCTCCTTTCTGTCTCAGCAGCTATAGTTATCCGCTCCTTTGTCCTTCGTCGACGGCATCGGCTAATGGTTGAAGAAGCTATCCGGAATGGAACTTGGGTTCCCCCATCTCCTCCTACGAGAGCACCTCGTGTTGATCTGAGTAAAAAACCAGCTCTGTGGGATGCTTATCTAGGGGATGGCCATGGGCATCTAGGAGAGACAAAAGGTCTTGAGCCAGGCACTGGACAAGATCTGCGGATAGGCTCCAATTGGAAACTCGAAAATTCCAAAGACTGGGAGTCTATCAAGCCTTTCTATGCCGATTATATTGGATCTACGACTTATTCTGGTTCCACGACTAATCTTATGGGTAGTCTCTCGCCGCCAGTTCCTATCCCTATTCCCGCACCCATAACGACTTTGTCCCCTTCTACCCCTAGGGGAGACGAAGAGAACCAGCGAGTTGCTGAGGTTTCCAATACACCTTCCTTGTTCACTCAAGCGAAGATGTTCTTTAGCACCACACCATCACCTACCTCTCCTCTCCCTGCCTCATCTGCTTCCTTTGATAATGCTACCAACGCCAACAGAAATGATTCCACAAATATATCAATGACAGAACTTAGATCCCCTTCACCCCCAACGATGAGAGTAGCCGTCCTGATCGCTATGCCCTCACCACCCCCATCTTCGCACGGATCATCATCAGCTCTATCTGCTTCTTTCTCATCTTCGTCGTCATCCAACTCAAATGTACCTATACCAACCACTTCACATCCTCTCCATTCTCATGCAACAGATGACGACGAACATCCACTCCCACAGTTGGAGATGGGCATTGCTGAAATTGTTGTAGGGCCTTCTGAGAATTCGACGAATTGGGATAGTGCGCATAGAAGGCATGGGAAGGCTACTTACAGTCGAGGGAGCAGTTATGCTGAACCTTGATTGGTTATGCTGAACCTTGATTGATGCTGGGAAGAGGAGAGATGAGGAAAAAGTCAAATTTTGACTTAGAATTTGTGATGGTTCTGGCCTTGAGCTATTCTGTATGTGTCATGGTGAAATATTTGGAATTCGCTGAAGTTGTGATTCCATTAGCGACTCCAAATTTCTCTGGGACTTCTTCTACTTATCCTTGCCATGGGATAATTTTGCTTTTTTTCTCCCTTTTTTTTTGTTAGTTATTACTTACCTGCTCGCTGCACGTATACGTGCATCCGTCCCCTCCAACGCCGATATATTCTGCCCCCCACAGGAAGATTCCTACACACCTACATGCCGATGTGCTACGTCATACGGTATGACACGTACTCTACTATACTTTAAAAAGATTTCAGCGGTACGCACGCCCAACACACACGCCTTTTACGCGTTTCATTTTTTTTTTATGGTTACCAACAATGTCATCGTCACGTCCTTTTGTAATAACTATGCAACCAACCAACCCAGGTACTTTGAATGATAGATGGGGTCGGATCTGATCATGATAGATCAACAGTCAGGAGCATTAAACAATTGTAACTACGTTTTATGTACTTGTGTGATTGAACATAATGGATCTTTGTAATCGTCGATTGTACATGGCTGTGAAGTCATCGAAGGTTTCTAAAAGTAGAAATTACTCACTGAGTCAAGAAGCATTAGGTCATTAGAATCAAAAGGATTATTCGAATCAGTGAGACAAATAGTATACATAATTCCTAATATTCATCATTATACAATATCATATATATTATCATAATCGTCCGTGAATTCAACCTTATCATCCACTACTTCATATAAAAAAAACGTATCTACGGGGCCTGTGAACTTGATATTACAGTCGGTTCTTGTCCCTCGAAGATGGCATAAACAGTCATAGTGGACAGGGTGCTTTCGTAGTGTGAGCCATTGACCGACGCCGCCGCGCGTGTGGCAGCAGTAGATGGGTTATCTGTACCGCTGCGGAATGCTGCTGCGGGAGGATCGAGATGTCTCGAGTCTTCAGCACCATCTTCCTCCTTTGTATTTGTAATCGAGGATTTCGTTATCAGTCGGTTCCATTCCGACATGCCCTAAAAGGAATGAGAGAGATCGACGTGGTTAAAAAATGAGGCGAGAAGCGAGAAAGAAGGCCCCACAGTAAGTCCGCCGGAAATGGGATCGTAACCGACATGAACCTTATGTACGAAGTTGGTTGGATTGCTGCTGGCGCTCGTGAGCGGACTCAACGAGTAGATATCCTCCAGCCAATCGTAGAGCTCTTCATCGCTTTTCAAGGATAGGTAAAACCGACGATGAATGGTTTGTAGTAAAAGACAATATGGTTTCATATCTATCCGTTCGATTTTAGTAATGTGATCAAGCATAATGACGCTTTGCTGAGATGCCGACTGCAACAAGATCGTCAGTATAGAAGGCTAACTAACGTATGGCAAATAAACCTCACTTCGTTTCTGTGGATAGATAGAGTCGATTCCCTTAGTACCAACCACTTTCGTCGAAATAGCCAACTCCCAAAACTATCTTCCTTCATACTGACTGAGCCGCTTCGTATTATTTGCGAGTTGTCGGTATGATCCGGTCTACGATTTGGAAATATGTCCATTCCAAAGTACGCTAAGGCATTGGAAGACGCAGATGGTGAAGTTGTGACCTGGCGGTAAGTCATTTTTGAAAGAGTTATGGTTTAAGAGAAGCAGTGGTGTGATAGGAAGAATATTCTGTTGACGTTCGCGGTAAGATGTTGTCATGGTTAAGTAATTCAGCCCAAGCTACTTAGAGAGCTGTTCCAGGCTGTTCCGAAGTCAGTAACCGATTATGATGGGTTATTTAATATAATAATAGCAAGCCCCAAGGACAGGCGCCGCACATGATATACAGCACTCAGTAAAGACTCAAAGAGTGAATGTTGTTGACAGTTTTGGTGTACGATGTGCTATTTTCATGTCAGGTGGTAACAATTGCTGTGTGCACAGCATTGAACAACATTTGCATAACATGACAAGATTTTTCCATAAATGGAACTTGTAATCTGGTTGTTTACAGTAAACAAAGGCGCAGATAAGAAATTTTCTAAAACGTTTACCCTGCAATATGACATCAGTGTAAATTTTTCATTGTATCACATGGGTACTCATTATTTTCTATCTGCTCACACAAGGTGATCCCATGTAGAGGATTAGCGCTATACTGTACTATTAGTATTATGACCGATCGTTCACGTCACTGCCCGTTGTGTTCTTCATACGACGGCCTTTTCCGAGAATAGGTTCAACAACCAGCTCAACCTTTGATTCCTTAAAATTATCCTTCTCTTGGTCGAACTCGACATCCTCGGCGGCAGATGTTCGAAGAAGACCGCCATCTACGGCGACAAGAAACCCATCGTCAACGGACTCAGATGTGCCTCTTGACGACGTCGACAGGAATATCACTAGCATCCTCAACAACTTCGGAAAATGCTGGCTTCTCTATCGTCCCTTCAACATCATTGGAGGCGGACGAATCACGCGAGAGCTCTTTGAAAACGGTGGGGTTTGTCTCGTGAAGATTTGGAAGGCAGATAGGGCTTCTGGGGAGGTAATGCTTGCATGCGAGGTTGAACGATCCAACATGACATAGCTCAAATGCCTACGTCAATCAATAACATTAGAGTTTGAAATAGGAATGAAGAGATTTCTCGACTTGCCTTGTAGACGAGAGAGAACCTTGTTGCTTATCTCTGTCGGCTAGCGCTGAATTCATCGAGTTATCGAACTGTGGTAGAATCTGGGATGGGTAGCTCTCGGAATTGGTTGATAATGTTGTCCAAATCTTGACATGAATGATGATCATTGAGATCTTCAATCTTTGGAAGTTGGTCGCGAATTTGGGTGTCTTTGAGGGTCTGTTTCTACATGGTTCTCATCGGGGAGTTCCGGGAGAGGCTCAAGATCTTCAACGATAATTCACGGTTCTTCGATATTCTATACGCAGGAATAATAAGGAAGAAACAAGGAGGTTAGGAACGAAACATATACCTTGCCAGGTATGAAGTTGCATTCCACTAATCTTAGTCCTTCAGTCATTCGATTTCGAAGTCGGCATTAGCAACATGAATAAGAGTCTTTTCGTAAATGCTATTGATAATGCTGTAAGGCATCAGTTTACACCTTCAATGAACCAGGAGAGAAGGTACAAACTCCCATGTTTCTCAACAATGACAAAATCATTATTGCATATTGGATATCCGTTTACGATGTTCTTGACCCGTTTCTTGCCTCGTTTCTCGCAACCTGACATCCAAAAAAAGTTATATGGTGGAATAACGATCAGTATAAGAAACCCCATACGATGAGAGCCTCCCTGAGTCGTTCGTTTTGTTTCTCGCATCAGACATTTTCTCCTTAAGTTCTTTCAAATCTGTCCCAGCCATCTCTGCCCTCTCTCCCGCAACTTCCTTATCTAACACAGCCACTTCCATTTGTTCTTTTGCATCAACGAGGCGATTTTCAGGGAGTTATGATTCCTGTTATCTGCACCAGTAATTTCGTCCCGGAATTTTCTGGGTTTGGCTTGCTTGGGAAGGAAAGATTGCGATCCAGCGCGACGTTCTTTGTCTCGCATGAGTTTCGCGTAGTCTACTCGGCTTCCAGAGCGCGGAATCCTACGTATAATTGTGGAGTTCTTGATTATCGCCTGCAGGTTGCGAATTTACTAGGTGTCCTCAGTCAAGGATAAAAAATGTATTAATTTGCGTACCATTGGGAGAATGTGAGGGACCCCTAGAGGGAGGTTTCGCACTCGGAGGTGGAGAAGCCTGTCGAGGGGATACTGGAGATGAGGGAGAACCGGATAGAAGATTGACGAACACATTTTAACCGAGTGTGGTGATGCTGATGTGACTGCTAGACCGTGAAGATGCATTTGAAGTTAGGGAGGCTCTACGACGGCGCGTAAAAGTCTACATGTAGTTGGGTGAGTTATCGCGGTATTATGGAAATTTTTTTTTGATAGACGAGTAGTTACGGTTGTTTCTGTCGACCATATGGCATGCCACAAAGGAAGTTTCAAAAAAATAAAAATGGAACCTAAAGTTTGCCTAAAGTGATCGGATTGCTGTTTATGTAATCGGGAGCATCCTTTCCTTCTGACGCTCATCACCTTTATCGATCACCACAACTCACTACTCTTCATAGATATGAAGCGCATTTTTAAGAAAATTGTCAACCCCAAGAAATCAAAATATTCTCCGACCATCAACGATGCTCTGGGTTTAAGCTCTGAACCAGCAACTTCGACATCGACCATCAAAACAAGCACCGCTGATCCCATGCTATCCGTTCCCGCTAATCCTGCGACTGCAAGCGCACAAGTTATTCAAGTTGCTAGTGTGACTGTGAGCGCTCCATTTCGCATCGCATCCTTAAGCATTTAACCATCGTCATCGATCAGGCTGCCCATGACCTAGTCTCTACTTCCGTTTCCGCTTTGGCGACCAATGAGCAAGATGTAAGTATTCCAGTGTGGGCGTTCAACTTCGCTCATCGCATCCTTAAGCATTTAACTATCGTCTTCGATCAGGCTGCCCATAACCTAGTCTCTACTTCGGTTGCCACTTTGGCGATCAACGATCTTGCTCCTGTAAGCATTCCAGCCACTGGCGTTAATGTGAGTGTTCAACTTAGTCCATCATATCCATCACTACTCAATCATCCTCGTCAGAGTGACCATGAACTCCATCTCTCCACTTCGGTTTCCGCTCTGGCTGTCGCTCTTGTAGCCCATCCGGAAGGAAATTCACCCTCGTCTGGTGCCGTCATACAAGCCAAATTGGGATCTATAGAATCGCAACAAAATCCCTTGGTGAGTTGCTTACACCATGCGTTCTCTGCTTCGCTGATGATCATCAGCAGGCTCAACAATCCGCCTCGGGTTTCTTCGCAAATGCCCAGAATACCCTCATCACCGGTGGCACTTTTGTAAGTCTTTCTCGTTAAGTCGTCTGTACGATTTAGCAATAATTGTACATATAGAACATTATCAATAGTCTCCCTAACAATACTGGTGAAAGGCAGATGAAGATCCCTGTAACTCAAAAACCCAACTCCAGTCCAATCTTTACTGGACGGAAGGATGCACTCGATAAACTCGGGAAGATTTTTGTTCATCGTGCTACTAGTAGGCTGATGTCTAGGCGCTTGTGTCTCCTGTGGGGACTGGGAGGCATTGGAAAGACCCAGATTTGTCTCAAGTTCATAGAAGAAATGTCTGAAAAGTAAGGGTTCTTACTTTGCCATTCACAACACTGAATTTGTTTCTTGTTAGTTTTTCACATATATTCTGGGTTGATGCCTCCTCTCAGGAGAGCATTGAAATGTCTCTCAAGGGCATACCTAGCCTTCCTGCTGTCCAAGATTCCCATGTGGATGGCTCAGTTGAGTCTGTCCTTCAGTGGATATCTTCTCTCCAAGAAGAATGGTTGATTGTGTTTGATAATGCTGATGATCCCCCTCCAGAGGTGGTGGACAAGTTCATTCCTCCAGGTAACAAGGGTAATATTCTGATTACTAGTAGAAACCAATCCATGGGAAGGATTGTATCACTTGGGAGCAAAATTGAGATCCATGAAATGGAGGTACCAGATGCTATAACTCTGCTTCTCAGAGCCAGCTATTTGGATCCATTGCCTGAGCATCTAGATGCTGCCAAAAAGATTGTGACTGAACTTGGCTGCATTCCTCTTGCTATTGATCATGCTGGGGCCTATATTGAGGCTGGGAAATGTGATATTGATCAATATCTGAGGCAATTATCAGTGCATCGTCAGGCTCTTATGTCAGATGCTGCCTTCAAAGGGGCATCAAAGTATAATAAAACAGTGTATGGGACTTGGGATCTTTCTTTCAAAGAAATAGAAAAGAGGGCTGGTGGACATTCCACTGCTGGAGATGCACAAGCAGCCCAGGCTGCAATCCTAATTCTTCAAATATGTGCTTTCTATCATCATAGTAATATTTCTAAAGATATATTCCGATCTGCTGCTGAAGAGGCCATGAAACATGTTACTGATAGTGACATAGCCTCAAAGCTACCTCAGGCAGTCACTTCACTGGATCATACTCTGCTTGGTTTGGACAATGATGGTCACTGGGATGAGTTCATATTTGGACAAGGGATTAGTGTCCTTCTCTCATTCTCATTGATGAAAAGAGGACAATCATCTAGAATGATATCTGTCCATCCTCTGGTGCACTACTGGAGTCAGGAGAGAATGTCAAAATCTGAGCAGCAAAGAATGTGTGAGATGGGAAGCATAATCTTGTCCTGTGCAATTGCATGGAGATTTACAAGTCAGGATTATGCACTGCGACGGTTGATTTTTCCACATATTAAGGCCAATGAGTTACATAGAAGGCAGATAGGACATATTGAGCAGTACTATGATGATAAATGGACCAATTTTTCATTAGTGATGGGGGAGAATGGAGACTGGGACAATGCAGAGCAGCTGGAGGTTCAAGTTATGGATATGAGAAAGAAGCTGCTTGGTGCAAAACATCCATACACCCTCACCAGTATGGCAAATCTAGCAAACACATACAACAATCAGGGAAGGTGGAATGAGGCAGAGCAGCTGGAGGTTCAAGTTATGGATATGAGGAAGAAGCTGCTTGGTGCAAAACATCAAGACACCCTCACTAGTATGGCAAATCTAGCAAGCACATATAGCAATCAGGGAAGGTGGGATGAGGCAGAGCAGCTGCATGTTGAAGTTATGGACATGAGCAAGAAGCTGCTTGGTGCAGAACATCCAGATACCCTTAGTAGTATGGCACATCTAGCAACCATATACAGCAATCAGGGAAGATGGAATGAGGCAGAGCAGCTGCAGATTCAAGTTATGGACATGAGGAAGAAGCTGCTTGGTGCAGAACATCCAGACACCCTCAGCAGTATGGCACATCTAGCAAGCATATATCAGCAATCAGGGAAGGTGGAATGATGTTGCAGAGCAGCTGCAGGTTCAAGTCATGGACATGAGGAAGAAGCTGCTTGGTGCAGAACATCCAGGCACCCTCACTAGTATGAGTCATATTTAGCAAGCATTTACCGTCACTCAGTGAAGGTGGAATGAGGCAGAGCAGCTGGAAGTTCATGTTCATGCACATGTGGAAGAAGCTGCTTGGTGCAGAACATCCGGTACAGCCTACTATGTGTCAAATCTAGCAAGCACATATCTAGTGCAATCAGGGAATTTGGAATGAGGCATAGCAGCTGCAGGTTCAAGTTATGGACATGATGAAGAAGCTGCTTGGTGCAGAACATCCAGACACCCTCACAGTATGGCAAATCTGAGAACCACGGTAATGTTTCAGGGAAGGTGGAATGAGGCAGAGGAGCTGGAGGTTCAAGTTATGGACATGAGCAAGAAGGCTGCTTGGTGCAGAACATCCAGACACCCTCACCAGTATGGCAAATCTAGCAAGCACATACAGCGATCAGGAAGGTGGAATGAGGCAGAGCAGCTGCAGGTTCAAGTTATGGACATGAGCAAGAAGCTGCTTGGTGCAGAACATCCAGACACCCTCAACAGTATGGCAAATCTAGCAAGCACATACAGCAATCAGGGAAGGTGGAATGAGGCAGAGCAGCTGCAGATTCAAGTTGGACATGAGGAAGAAGCTGCTTGGTGCAGACCATCCACACACCCTCACTAGTATGGCACATCTGGAAAGCACATACAGTAATCAGGGAAGATGGAATGAGGCAGAGCAGCTGGATGTTCAAGTTATGGACATGAGGAAGAGGCTGCTTGGTGCAAAACATCCAGACACCCTCACCAGCATGGCAAATCTATCAAGCATATACAGGCATCAGGGAAGGTGGAATGAAGCAGAGAAATTAGAGCTTGAAGTTGTAACTTACAGGGAAGAGAATAGGAAGAGACTGAAGTAGTCTAATAATAGTGTTTGTACTCTACCTTGTTGATTTTCAATTTCATTTTGCTTTTGGAACAAAAGCTTCAATTCCAGATTTTTGGCAGAAAATCATAGAAAAGGTGCAGTTTTTAACAAACGTTGGAACTCTCATGTCAACTCAAGAATAACTGCAAGTACAACAAACATTCAGGCTATGGCCCTGTTGGAATATCTTCCCACTATTTCAGGACTGATATCTTGTTTCCTAGTCATGTGACCGAGTTCACTGTGTCATACTTCACTAGCAGTCGACTTTGTTGACAAAAAACCTTGCTGTAGCTATTGCAATCACTGTTCATAGTACAATATGTGTGAGATGAGACACTAAGAAAATCTAATGTCATTGAAACCTTTGAATGCAAGTTGGCAGCCGTTCAATGCAGAAGTTGAGATTGACACATGTGCCATGAAAGATCACATAGATGTTCTAATGCCATTGAAAGTTATGAGTACAAGTCAGTAGCTATCTGATGAATGAACTTGGTTTAGAAACACTTACTATTTATTCTGTTTTTTCTTCTTCTTGAGTCATGTGATTTTTGAACCAGATGGTGGCAATAGGTGCTGGCAAATCAATAAAAGGTAATGGCTCTGGAAACTGGCAAGTTTGAGTGCATTGTGAATATTATAGAATGCCCTCAAGTGAAGGTGGATGATGATAAGGGTGGCAGGTTGTCATTGAATACATGGGAGGTGGTCCTGAGCTACATTCAACCAGGTCTCACATTTGTTCATCATGAAAGACATAGTAATGGTACGAATCATACATGGCATAGATTAACTGCATGAAGGAAAGATTGAGGGATATATAACTGTGAATTAAATGTAAATAATAGGTTAGAGAACATACATCAGAGTTTTGATGATGATGATCAGATAATGATTAATAAATCTAATCAGATGAAGAGAGATGAGCTGCATGAGGGGAAGGTGAACGCAATGGGCAACATACAATGGAACCTGCCAAAGGTTGACTGGAGTCTTACCATCTTCAAACCAGATGGTAAGACAATAGCCGCTGGCAAAATGGCAAAAGGTGACGGCTAGCGAACGCAGTGAGTTTGAGCACATCGTGTGAAGTGTAGAATGTGGAAGATGATGAGGGGGTTGGGGGTTGTTGAAGATGTGAGAAGTGCACGAGGTTTGTTCAAGTGGATTCAAATTGTTGTTCATCATTGAAAGTATGATTTGGTTCTTGTGACAAATGGTTCACGTGCGATGGGATGTTCTTTTTCTTTACCATTCTTGGGTTTTTAATTGAAAAAAATAAATATTTGTTGCATGAGCACATGCATAAAGCTTTGGCTGTCATCCTTGAGTTCTAAAAACAAGGGCATGCACTTGCAGACATGCTAAAAAAGATGTCTGAATGTACCCAAAAACAAGTACAAACAGCTGTTTAACTTTCAGTGGTTTTAGTAAGTTCAGGGCATTCAGTGAATTTATGTAACAAGCCTGTGACAACATCATGGCAATAAACATCATGTTTGATGGGGCTAACTTGTGAGCTTCTGCATGTGACTTTTACCCTTATAGTCATGGGTGAGCTCATGCTGAGCTTGTAGCAGGCTCAACACTCTTATAATTATGGGTGAGCTTGTGGCAGGCTAAAGAGATGAGCTTCTCTGGCCTACTAAATAAAACTCTTCAATCTTGTAAATTAGTGTAATGCAGAAATTGTGTCTATTATTGCAAGGGCCAGGGTAATATCTAAAATATTTACATCAATCAATGTGAGCATCAACTTTGCAAGCCTATCAATTCTGAGCAGCAATATTTTCTTTCAGCTGTTGCTTTCCTGTCAATAATTCTACCCCAATACAACCCAAGTTCTTTTATTTCACTTATTTCCTGCCTCCACATTTCCTGCCTGACATATTTCCCATGACATATTTCCCACCTCTGACTCACTTCCTGCCTCAGAGGTATTTCCTACCTCCAACTTTATTTCTTGCCTCTGCCTTATTTTCCTTATTTCCCGCCTCTGACTTATTTCCCACAGCCGATAACTTAGTTATTTCCTAAGACTTTCATTCTCCATGCCTTTTCTGCCCTCAAATTCCCCAGAGGACCTATGAATCTTTCAGAAGAGATAGCCCTCTATATGCCCCACTCCCTGTCCCAAATTCATGGGTTCCAGCACCCTCTTCCTTGCCCCTGTTTATCTTATCCTATTCTGAAAGACTGCAAAATGATTGTTGGTCAAGTTTACAAAGCGTTCAACAACCCCAGTAAGCCAAACCTTGATATCTGGCCCTCAACTAATGTTTTTGCAGTCCAGCTTCCTTGGAAAATTGAGCAGTATGCAGACTCATTGACTGCTTGTCAAAATATTGGCACAGAGGAAAGCGAGGCCAACCTTTGGGAGAGATTTCCACCCCTCTTTTCAGCTAGGGATGGCTGCCAGCTACCACTGCAAGATGTTCCCTGCACTGTTGTTGATTCCCATGGGATCATTGTGCTCTGGTACCTCCCTGGTGTGATCACTACATCCTGGAATGTATGTCCAGCCATTGGATTATTCAGCACTTACTTACTTTACCAAGTTTCAAATGTCTTCAAGAATGCATAACTTGAGCAATACTTTCAAGCAATCTCTCCCAGAGGATTCTCTATCCATGAAATGGCAAGAGAAGGGGTGTAAGGCTGTGGGGACTACGCACACATCAGGAAAACAGTAACCTTGCCCTGGCTAGCCCTGAGTGTGATTGGCTAGGTTTAAAAATCTGAAAAATATCCAACAAATCACAGAAATATTTATAGTACCCAATTTCAAAAAAAAAAAAAAGAATATAAAACAAAAACGCAGAGATAAAAATAACTAAAAAAATAAAAATATCACAACATGTGTGACACAAAATCTTTTTTTTGTTTGAAATTGGGTACTATAAATATTTCTGTGATTTGTTGGATATTTTTCAGATTTTTAAACCTAGCCAATCACACTCAGGGCTAGCCAGGGCAAGGTTACTGTTTTCCTGATGCACCTCAGCTGGGCATATACCCTTCTCACCATGTTGGTTCAATTTTGCCCACCAGTTATCTGTCTCCAGCTCCCTCTGCAGCTGGCCACTATCGCACACCAATACTGATTGGTAGCGTGAGAAGAAAGCTTAAAAGTTGCCATCATGAAAATAAGCGGACTTTGAATTCACTTACCTATTTTAAAAGCAGCCCTGAATCGCGTTCCTGGTCGACAAATCATTCATTCAACATTATCACCCTCATCACTCATCATACTCTCAATGTCTCACACTATGCTCTCCATCATTTTCACTATTGACCTGCTCCTAAGCATATACCATCCATTTGTTCCTTGGCTAGTGATCCAGCAAAGCGATCAATCTACTATTCGCATTGGTCATCAGCTCACGTTTGATCGTATCTTTGGTCCATCATTTCAAGAACGGCCCCTTTATGGATGCATCAACTACATCTCCCATTATGTACAAGGCTTTGTCATTGTTGTTGTGGCTATGGACCCACAAGTCTTCCCCTCAGCCATCTATCTTGCCATCCCTCACTCCTGGATCTCACTCAGTCCCCTATCCTTAATTATCTACCTCTTATCTTATCATTCACTGCCAAAACCAACATTCATGTGGTACATGAAGCCTTCCCACCCTCTTTATGACAACTTAGGAAGTCCAGGAGGATCACAACTAAGCAGGAATTGCAGATGAATCAGCAGCAGAGGATTATTCTCACAGTGTGTCAAGTGTTATCAAGGCTGCATGACATAGGATCATGGGCAAGTAGTGTTTTCTCAGGAACAAGGCTGCGCCTTTCAAGTGTTGACTCAGGACCTTTCACATTTTTGACATGACCACACGCCTATGGAGTTGATATTTTTTGCTATTGGACTATGTACACTGCCTTCTTTTCTTTTCTCTTGCACTTTGACACTTTACAGATTTTTTTATTGTTCCTTTTTCTTTTCCATTGTTCTTTTCTTCTCGCAGCTGTCCTCTCTTTATCTTTCTTCCTTTGACAGCACGTACTTCTTTTCTTTTTATTGTTTTACATAGCCTCATCCTTAGGGTATAAATACTGCTCTTTTGTACCAGGATAGGTAGTTTATCTCAATTCATTCTTACTCCCCACAGTCATCCTCTCAGTGGAATTCCAGTGAATTCCTCCCTCAAGTTCGCTTTTTCAACCTTTTATCTGTTACTGTCCCCTACTGTCAATTGCTATAGTCTTGCTGAAGACTCTCTCTTGCTCATCCTCATCCTCATCCTCTACCCTCAGACACCTTCCCAGACCTACATCCTCATCCTTCTCATCCCTATTCTTTCCCTCTACCCTTCAAGTGTGTTATAAGTCAAGGTTACACCTTCCCTAAATGAACAACAGGGAGTCTCTTGACCTAAAGACTGGTCCACTGCTCTCTGGTTGGTGTTTTATAACAACACAAACAACAATTTATACCGCGCTGTCGCGCACCAATACTGATTGGTAGCGTGAGAAGAAAGCTTAAAAGTCGCCATCATGAAAATAAGCGGACTTCAAATTCACTTACCTATTTTGGAAGCAACCCTGAATCGTGTTCCTGGTCAACAAAATCATTCGTTCAACGATAACATCCCCATCGCTCATCATACTCTCAATGTCTCACACTATGCTCTCCATTGTTTTCACTATCGACATGCTCCTAAGCATATACCATCCATTCGTTCCTTGGCTAGTGATCCAGCAAAGCGATCAATCTACTATTCGCGTCGGTCATCGGCTCGCGTTTGATCGTATCCTTGGTCCATCATTTCAAGAACGGCCCCTTTATGGACGCATCAACTACATCTCCCATTATGTACAAGGCTTTGTCATTGTTGTTGTGGCTATGGACCCACAAGTCTTCCCCTCAGCCATCTATCTTGCCATCCCTCGCTCCTGGATCTCACTCAGTCCCCTATCCTCACTCATCTACCTCTTATCTTATCATTCACTGCCAAAACCATCATTCACGCGGTACCTGAAGCCTTCCCACCCTCTTTATGACAATTTAGGAAGTCCAGGAGGATCACGACTAAGCAGGAATTGCAGATGAATCAGCAGCAGAGGATTATTCTCGCAGTGTGTCAAGTGTTATCAAGGCTGCGCGACATGGGACCATGGGCAAGTAGTGTTTTTCTCGGGAACAAGGCTGCGCCTTTCAAGTGTTGACTCAGGACCTTTCATATTTTGACATGACCACACGCCTATGGAGTCGATATATTTTTGCTATTGGACTATGTACACTGCCTTCCTTTCTTTTCTCTCGCACTTTGACACTTTACAGATTTTTTTATTGTTCCTTTTTCTTTTCCATTGTTCTTTTCTTCTCGCAGCTGTCCTCTCTTTATCTTTCTTCCTTTGACAGCGCGTACTTTGTTTCTTTTTATTGTTTTACATAGCCTCATCCTTAGGTATAAATACTGCTCTTTTGTACCAGGATAGGTAGTTCAGTTAAATTCATTCTTACCCCCCCCACTTTCATCATCTCAGTGGAATTCCAGTGAATTCCTCCCTCAAGTTCGCTTTTTCAGTCCTTTAACTGTCAATCTATCCCCACTATAAATTACTATAGTCTTGCTGAAGACTCCCTCTTATTCTTCCTCATCCTCTTCCTTAACCCCTCTGAGTTTGCTTTTTCAGTCCTTTACTGTCAACCCACTGTCAACTGCTATAGTCTTACTGAAGACTCTTCCTCATTCATCCTCATCCTCCTCACCTCTACTCTTGCTCCCTACCTCTGTGTGATACAAGTCAAGGTTACACCTTCCCTAAACGAACAACAGGGAGGCTTTTGACTTAAAGACTAGTCCATTGCTCTCTGGTTGGTGTTTTATAACAACACAAACAACGATTTATAGCGCTCACCAATTATTCAATATCTCCGTGCTGATTTGCAATCATTATCTATGCTGAGCGCTGTCTTGGCACTCATCCATCCCAACCTGGCTGTATGGGTCTTCTCAATTCTCCACACCATTCAAAATGGAGAAATTACCAATGTAGCAACCAATTCTCTGGGTCCAGAGAGAGTGCTTTGGCCCTCTCCATTTACTGCATTTTCCATTACCTCCAATCAAGAGACTAGTTTGCATCACAATGGGGAGGGGTTTGCCCCATTTTATGATATCCTCACAACTTTGGGCCATTATGCTGATGGTCGATTGGAGGTTCCTGGGATTGGCTTACAATTTCAATATAATCCTGGAACAATTGTTGGGATTTGTGGCAGAGTGCTGGCACACAGTGTCACCAGAGTAGATGGGGACCAGTTCTGCTTAGTTAAATACTTCCACAAAAAGGTATTGCAGTTTATTTCAGAGAAGTTTAAAAGGAACCAGGGATTTAATAGATGGATGAAGCAGTCAGATTATATTGAAAATGTAGAAAATGTATAAAGCTATAAATGTGAAAAAACCTCTTGGGAGACATGTATTTTAAACTGAGCCTTAACAGCCTAATAAAAGCATTGTCATAAATGACATACCAATGGTGCGGCTCTGCAGGATTGGAACTACGGACAGGATCATTTTCAGCTAAGGTCTCAGCCCTCGGTAGAGAGGTTCCACATAAAAATTTCCAAGGTTTTGAGGGTAATCTCACTGTTAAATCTGGCAGGGCTGCATCATGTGGTATGTCATAGGCCCTTGAGGCTCTGCAGGCTTTGATCATTTACGGCTCTGGCTTGTCAATAAATCCTCTGCATCTTACAGGTTCTGTATTTAAGACTGACCAAGTTATGCTCAGAATTCCAGCTCCAAACATCCAGTGGCAATTGTACAAATTGCCCATTTGAGATCCTGACTCATTCTGAGGTGGGCCCTTTGAGACACCAATGTCATTGTTCTGTAGAATGCCTTTAATCTGAACACTTCCATGGAATTTGGATGTAATTTGACTGGTTTTGGTATTACATTACCCTTGCCTCCGACGGTGGTAGATTGCTAGATACATGTTTAGCTGCGGTGTTATGAGCCCCACATGTAAATGCTTGCTGCGGAAGCCCTGAATAGGTTGGATGAATTCCTGCTTCAAATATAATCCAGCCACAATCGCAGAAATGGCTCATGAAAATGGCTCATGAGGTAATCTCATTCTGAGGTGGAGCCCCTTGAGACACCAATGTCATGGGTTTGGTAGAATACCTTTAATCTGAACACTTCCATGAAAGCTGGATGGGATGTTGAGTAGTTTTGGTATTGCATTAAATTTGCCTCTGATGGTTAGATTGCTTAATACATATTTAGCCGGTCTTGTAGAGCTGCAGTATTATGCAGAACCGCAGTATTATGCAGATGCCTGTGATATGCAGAGCCGCAGTGTTATGCTATGCAGAGCAACAGCAGTATGCAGATCCGCAATGTTATGCAAATGTCATGCAGCCAGTTATGCTCTGTGGAGCTGCAGTGCAAAGCCAGTGGTATGTGGAGCCCATGTTGTGCAAAGCTGCAGTGTTATGCGGAAGCCAATGTTATGCAAAGCCAGTATCATGCAAAATCCAGTGATGCCATGCAGAGCCACAGTGTTATGCAAAGCTGCAGTGATACGGTATAAATGTGTACATGCACAGATATGCACATTTTTCTGGAAATATCCCTAATTAAATAATTAAAAACTAAACTATTTATGCAATCTGGCAGTGAGGATCATTGGTATTGACTACACCAGATGATTAAATGGACTTTACAATGAATATATCTATCATAACAGGCTGGAGATAATTTATGATTTAAATTAATCTAATTATCATACTGTCTACCACACTGGATTTCCTAGCTAAAACCATGAATATTTGTGACAGCTATAAGGAATATATTGTAAAGAAAATAATTACTAAGTCTATACTATGATGGGGAACTATCTATTGCATCCAACTTATGTCTAAAGGCCAAAGGTGAAGGACTTGTACTACAAGAACCAAAAGGGTGTCACACAGTCATGAGGAAGTCATGTGAATAACAGCAAGCTGGAAAACCAAGTTTGAAATCTGAAAACGGATTGTTGCGGAATGGTTACTAACCGGTAACTGAATAACAATAAAGGGGTCATGAGAGACCAAGGGCATGTCACAGCAACAACAATAAATTCATAGTCTTTTGTTTGTGTTCTTTTGTTTTATTTTGTATAAGTATGTAGTAACTTGTAAAATAATAATCATCAAATTGTTTCTTTCTTACCACCCATATTACTTGTGCAAAGAAATAAGAAACAGTCATTCTATCCATAAGAAAAGAAATAATAGTGTATTGGTTACACTCTTTGAGTTGAATTGGACACTAAAGTTGGTCTTCGGAAATTGTTGAAATTGGAAATATTTATATTAGCACATTGGCTGTGCAAATTTGATAACAAAGTTGGTCTTCAAAGTCAATTGGCATATCAGAGCTTTTCACAACTTGAATATATCTGTCACAAGATGGAGATGTCTTCTTGTGAGCCGGAGTGATGTGTGACAATAGACTTAGTCACTAAAGCTCATCGCTTTCACATTCTATTATTTACAACAATTCTTCAACAATCTTTATATTTCTTATCATTCTTTTCTTTCTCATTGTCATCACATTCACAAGTTCTTTCAACTGTCAATATCTGCAAAACATCCACCAAACCCTAGTCACATTTGTTCACCTTGAGTTACAATCAAGTTGATGTTGGCCACTGCATGCCAATTCCTCAATAATGTTACATTCCGTCTTACGTTACTCCGGTCCAGCTCTGTCGGAGCTGTCTCCGGTAGTCCGTACTCCTTTCCAGTACTCTCCCTTGTTTCCGGTTCTACTCCACCTACGTCCGACTCCAAGACTTTTCCATATCATTCCGACTCTTCCGATGTCACTCCAAACCCATTACCACTTCTTCGCCACTACCACTATTCTTTGTCATCATCTTTCCCACTATCAGTCAGCACACCAGCCATGGATTATTCACCCAAGAATGCAGGACCTTTCCCGGAGCAGAACGCAGCACTTATATTTATATTCTATATTTCGGTTGCAATTCCTTTTATATTTAAAGTACTCGAACTTGTATGTTTTCCCTTAGTTCGAATATCAACTTAGTTTCCTCCTCTTGTTCTTCCTCTAAGTCACTGAGGTCTTCCGACTTGTTACTTTCTTCTTCCGTTCCAAAATCAGGACACCTTAGGAGCTGGGCAGCACAGCACACACGCTGAGGCCAACGTCCTTTCTGGGTTACTGTTCCGGTTCTGTTCCGTCCGTTCCGGAGTAACTCCGACGTGACTTCTCCTTTTGTCTTAAACTTAACAGTATATTCAAACTGCTCACCCACTCCTATGCAAACTCGTTCTAAAACTTCCAAAACACAATTACCGTTACAAGAAATTATGTCCCACAAAAACACTCCCATTCCCAATGTAGTCGAAGAGGCTAGTCATATTGATGAACCTCAGAGTACTATGGACGAAGTTGAGTCTCCAACTATTCATATCAATCAACTCGTTTCCGCTTTAAATTCCCTTGGGAAATCTTCAGCCAAGTCCGATTCGGCTGGCAGACTTAGAGAGCCCGAACCCTTCACGGGTAAGGATCCTAAGAAACTAAAAGCTTTTCTTTTCCAGTGCAAGCTCTATTTCCGGAGCTCTTCCGACACATTCCGAGATGACTCCAAGCGAGTAACCTTTGCTTTGTCCTATCTCCAGGACGTTGCTCAGGAATGGTTTGAACCTGGAATTTCTGGTCTCACTGACGAGCCTCCGTCTTGGCTTGAAGATTGGGATCTCTTCGTCAGCGAACTTCAGTCCAACTTTGGTCCTTACAACGAGTCCGCCGACATAGAACACGAACTCACCAACCTCCAAATGAAGGATGGCCAACGTATCTCCAATTACTTAGTCCGGTTTAACTCCTTGGCAGTCCGCTGTACTTGGGGCGAGCCTGCTCTTAGGTATAGGTTTTACGAAGGTTTACCTTCCCGAATCAAGGATGAAATCAGCAAAGGTGATGGCAAGCCCCAGTCATTATCCGCGATGCGTCAAAAAGCTCAAAACGCCGATGCTCGCTACTGGGAACGTATGCAAGAATGTTCTCGGGAATCCGCTCCGCAGCAACGCCAAAACCCTCCGAAGGGTCCTACCCCTTCTTCATCCTCCTCCATACCCTCTTCTTCCAATCCTTCTTCTGGTTCTGGAAAACAGTCTTGGCCTTCGGATCAAAAATCTGTTAAACCCGCAGACTCCGGTAAGGTTCCATCATCCACTCCTCCTAAACCTAATCTAGAAGGCAAGCTGGACTCGCGGGGTAGACTTACCCAGCAAGAAAGGCAACGCCGGATAGATCATAAACTTTGTCTTTTCTGTGGCAAGCCGGGACACCACGTTCCTGACTGTAACCTTGCCAAGGCAAGCTCCGCTAAAGGCCGAGCCTCTACCGTTTCTGATTCCGTTTCCGAGTCCACTCCAGCTAAGCCAAAGGACTCCGGTTCGGAGAAGAAAAAAGACTAAGCAATTCACTGGACTCAGTACAGACGGTGAATTGCGAGAGCCCCTGTGCTGAACTTGTTGCAGTTCTCAATGCAATAATCTCTCCAGAAACCCGAGGAGTTTTTGTTTCTCTTCTTTCTCTTCAATTTCCGAATATCGATTTTTCCGCTTTTATTGACAGTGGTTCCACTCACTGTTTCATGGACGAGCATTTTGCGAAGTCCAATGGTTTTCCTATTTTTCCGATTACTCCTATGATTCTCTGTCTTATTGATGGTTCTTCTCTGGGCATGATCACACATGCTACCAATGTTTCCGTTCGTTTCTCTTGTGGTACAGTCCACAAAATCTGGTTTTTATTAACCAAGCTGGATTCTGATTTTCCTGCTGTACTCGGGCTTGACTGGCTCACCCTACATAATCCGTTGATTGACTGGGTCGATAGCAGTGTAACTTTCCGAGACCGTATAGTTATCCTTCCAGTTCCCGCTTCCGTTTCCGCCAAGGCACCCATTCCGGTATCTGACATTACCATGTCTGATACGGTTTCCGCGAAGACAAAGGTTGAAATACCTTCTATTCCGGAACCACCTCCTGATATCCCTTTTGTTCCCAAACCATTGACCGCTCCTAAAATTTCCCTAGTGTCTGCTGCAGCTTTCATGAGGTCCATCCGTTCCGAAGGAGCCCAATGCTACTCCATTTCCATTCACGATCCAGTCGAGGCTGCTGGCCGTTCCGCCTCAGCCTCCGCTACACCATCCGATTCTGATCTAGACGGTGTTCCGGAAAAATACCACGAATTTCCGGACATCTTTTCCAAAGGCAAGGCTAGCACTCTAGTGGACCATTGAGAGTATGACCTAAAAATCGAAATCGATGAGTCTGCTAAGCCCCCCTTGGGTCCGATTTATCCCCTTTCCGAATCCGAGTTAGGTACGCTCCGAGAATTCATTGATGAGCACCTAAACATGGGTTTCATCCGCCCCTCTAAGTCTCCCTTCAGAGCACCTGTCCTGTTCATCAAGAAGAAGGACGGGTCACTCCGGCTTTGCGTCGACTTCCGAAAACTCAATGCCATCACTCGGAAAGACAAGTATCCCTTACCCCTTGTTTCCGATTTACTTGATGCTCCCCGCAAATCCGGAATATTCACTAAAATCGATTTAAAGCATGCCTACCATCTCGTCCGGATTGCTGCCGGAGACGAGTGGAAGACTGCTTTCCGTACCTGCTATGGCTCCTTCGAGTGGCTTGTCATGCCGTTCGGACTTACTAACGCCCCTGGCGGTTTTCAACGCTTCCTTAACACCATTTTTGCTGACCTTTTAGATGTGTTCGTAATCATCTATCTGGACGACATCCTCATTTTCTCCATCAACAAAAAAGATCACATCAAACATGTCTCCGAAGTCCTCCGACGGCTCCGAGATAATAATCTCTTCACTAATGGTAAGAAATGTGTTTTCCACTCCGATTCCGTCGAGTACCTGGGTCACATGATCGGTCCTAATGGCCTTTCTATGGATCCGGCGAAAGTCCAAGTCATTCAAGACTGGCCGGAACCTCGGAAAGTCAAAGATGTCCAATCCTTCCTCGGTTTTGCTAATTTTTACAGACGTTTCATCCACAACTATTCCGATATTGTGGTTCCATTGACCCGTCTCACCCGGAAAAATATTCCGTGGGTTTTTGATGACAGTTGTCGCCTTGCTTTTAAGACTCTCAAGGAGGCTTTTATTTCCGCTCCGGTGTTAACACACTGGAAGCCAAACTGTCCTATCATTGTGGAAACTGACGCTTCCGACTACGCTTTAGCAGCTATCCTTTCCATCCGTGACTCCGATGGAGAAATCCATCCTGTCGTGTATCGTTCTCGTACCTTTTCCGGTGCAGAATTGAATTACGACGTTCACGACAAGGAGTTGCTCACCATTTTTGAAGCTTTTAAAGCTTGGCGTTGATGTAACTGCACAGAGGTTGTTGAGAAAAGGTGTATTTTCAAGATTATAAAAATCTCTACTCAAAACAATAACTCAATCAATACTTTATACAATCTTAATAATGCAAGTTGGGTTTTCTAGAAAGTATAACCTTTCCAAGACTTTGAAATTCACTTCAACTAATACACACAACAACAACAATAATTTGGATCAATTGAAGGATGATCAAACTTTTAAGTGGTTTTGCAATTTATGGCTTGCACAAACAATCAGTCAAAGAATTCCTAAGACTTTACTGATTGATTTACAACTTGTGTACACAAAAGTCCAAGACTTTGTTACAACTTCAACACAATTGCATACACAAGAAGACTCAAACTTCTGCTATGACTTTAACACAATTGCATACACAAGAAGCCCTCTTGCTTCTGCTATGACTTTAACACAACAACAACTTTTACAACAATTCAACAATTATTACAACAAGTCAAACAACTCTGAGAAACTGATCTATATTCAATACCCAAAACTCAAAGACAAGTGTTCTTGCTCAATGTCTAAGACAGTGAGCTGTACTAGGTTGCAAATGGGGGGAAAGAAAGAATCCAATTTTCTGACTATTTACAAACCCTGGGAGGTATTTTATACATTTGAGATATTTAAAAATAGATAATGTCCAAAAATAGATATACTGGTTCCTGGTACCCTTACTTTGGTTCTGGCACCATGTGCACTCATTGTTCCTGGAAACATAGGGGTTGTTCTATTTTTAGCCCCATGTTCCTAATTTTAGGTAGTTTCCACCCCTCTTGGTGGGAACTGTGCCTATTGTGCCTGGAAACA
>MU130359.1:268587-302052 GCA_015039465.1 Phlegmacium glaucopus
GCTCCAGCATGAGGTCTACCTATCACTATCGGCCTAGCATCGGAAACAACCGTTTCTTACCTCTATGTGGCCATCACCGTGAGCCTCATAACAACATCCTCTTAAGACGATTACCCTCTTCACTTGAGGTCAACAGAACGATCTCCTCCCGTGCTCACAAGTACGTTATGGACCTTAACGAACTCCACGAGGAACTCCGAAAAGCTATCCTTACTTCCCAGGAACAATACCAACGTTCCGCAGACAAGCGTCGGATTCCTCCTCCGGACTTCAAGGTTGGAGATCGAGCCTTTGTCAAAGCACAATTCTTCCGTACAACCAGACCTTCAAAGAAACTCTCCGAGAAGTATCTTGGTCTGTATGAGATCATTGCTCAGGCAGGTCCTCTGTCCTGGACCCTTCATCTTCCCGACAACATGCGTGCCATTCATCCCGTCTTCCATGTTTCCATGCTAGAGCCCTCCGTTCCGAACACTATTCCGGATCGTACTCAACCTCCACCTCCTCCAGTCATCATTGATGGAGAACAGGAATTTGAGGTCTCCGAGATTTTGGACTCTAAATTGGATAACAGACGTCGTGTATGCAAACTTCTGTACCTAGTCAAGTGGTCTGGCTATGAAGGTACCGACGAAGAAACTTCCTGGTTACCAGCTAATGAATTAGGACATGTGTCCGAACTTGTTGCTGATTTCCACATGAACTACCCGACTAAACCTGGACCTCTTCCGCTCTCTTGATTCCTTTTCCGTCTCTTTCCTTGCTTTTTCCGTGCCTTTCCATGTCTTTTCCATTTCCTTTCCGTCATCTTACTTTTCCGTTTCACAAAACAAAGTCATCTTTTCCATTCTTTTCCTTTCCGTTATCTTACTCTTCTGTTTCACAAAACAAAGTTCAAGAAAACATTTTTTTATAAACAAAACAAAGAAAATAACAAGAAAAATTATATACAATTTATTCTTTATTCTATTGTTTTTCTACTTCTTCTATTCCTTCCATCCTTCCATCCTCCGCTCCCTCCGTCCTCTCCGTCTCCGCTTCCAATCCTTCTTCCACCTCCTCGTCTTCTCCGTCATCCGACTCCTCGTCTTCCGTCTCCTCTTGCTCCCCCGTTTCCACTCCCTTCTCCGCTCTCATCACCACCTTCTGCTTCATCTCCTCTTTCCTTCTTTCCTCTTCCCGTCTCTCTTTCTCAAACTCTCTCCGCATCTGCACCTCCATCACCAACTTGATCTCCACCTGCGTCTCCGCCAACTTCTTCAGCCACCCTCCTATCATCTCCAACCCGTCCGTCAACCTCTCCACCACATCCGTTTCCATCTCCACCACTTCTTTTGCCTTCCCCTTTCCTTTTGCCTTCCCTCCAACCCTCTCTGCTGGCATTTCCACCGCCACCGTTCTCTTCTTTCCTCCGACTAGGCTGCAACCCTTCTTCAGCTGGTAGCACCGCCAGCACCCGGGCCCCCACGTCTTTCCGTGGCACATGGTACCCGCGCCCGTGCATTGGGCGCAGGCCGGCCGGTTTTCCTCCATGGTCAGAGCTACTTCCTATGATTGCATTAGCGTTACGTTTTCTTTTATTTTCGGAATCCACTTACTTTGTCATTTAGTTTTCTTTTCTTTGGGACGCTGGGCCCCGGCTCCGTCCCGTTGTTCTCCTCTTCTTCTACTTCATTGTCATCCAAGTGGATGACCTCCGCTTCTCTCCTCTTCCGCTCTTCTTCTTTCCGAGCCTGCTGCTGCTCCGCCCTGCTCCTCTTCTCCGCTTCTACCCTCTGTCTCTCTGCCTCCACCCTCCGTTTCTCCTCCTCCTCCTCCAGCCTCCATGCCTCCTCGATCTCCGCCTCTTCCCGCCTCTCCTCCTCCTCCCGCTCTTTCCGCCTACGCTCCCGTGCTTCCTCGAGCCTCGCTCTTTGCGAAACGGGAGGGAGGGAGGGGCCAGCATTGTTGTTGGTGTTCATCGTTTTTGTTTTAGAGGGCGGGGATTTTGGTAGTTATCCGAAGTGAAGAATCACCACCAGTCTCCAACGGTCTTTATACCTCGGAAACCTTGCATGGACCATCACGTGGCCTCGAGGGTCTCAGCCTTGACAGGGAGGTACTGTTACATTCCGTCTTACGTTACTCCGGTCCAGCTCCGTCGGAGCTGTCTCCGGTAGTCCATACTCCTTTCCAGTACTCTCCCTTGTTTCCGGTTCTACTCCACCTACATCCGACTCCAAGACTTTTCCATATCATTCCGACTCTTCCGATGTCACTCCAAACCCATTATCACTTCTTTGCCACTACCACTATTCTTTGTCATCATCTTTCCCACTATCAGTCAGCACACCAGCCATGGATTATTCACCCAAGAATGCAGGACCTTTTCCAGGAGCAGAACGCAGCACTTATATTTATATTCTATATTTCGGTTGCAATTCCTTTTATATTTAAAGTACTCGAACTTGTATGTTTTCCCTTAGTTCGAATATCAACTTAGTTTCCTCCTCTTGTTCTTCCTCTAAGTCACTGAGGTCTTCCGACTTGTTACTTTCTTCTTCCGTTCCAAAATCAGGACACCTTAGGAGCTGGGCAGCACAGCACACACGCTGAGGCCAACGTCCTTTCCGGGTTACTGTTCCGGTTCTGTTCCGTCTGTTCCGGAGTGACTCCGACGTGACTTCTCCTTTTGTCTTAAACTTAACAAATAAACATCTCTTCACCTGAACATTCAAGCCTCCTTTATACCTCTATGCTGTTGGAATTTATTGAACCCAGTAGTTAAGTAGTTGATAATATTATTCATGTTTGGCCAGCGCGGGTCTAGCGCCTTGCAAACGAGTGAGTAAACGGTATGGTACTACTACTACTCATATCCTACTGTGCTTACTAATCATTCCTAATCGGGAAGAGCCTTTCAGATGCTCAAAAATATTCAACATATACTTGTAGAAACAATGATAGTGGCCTGTAATGCCACTATCCATATTTGACTTCAGTGGCCCTTCCCTTACTTAGTCTACGGTGGCCTTTTTGCTTACTCCAAATACCAACATGGTGGACTTCCACCAGACTTTTATCAAAAATTTTTATCAATTTCAAAGAAGTTATACTATTAACTTATATATCATTGTTCTGTCCAATTATATCAATGTTACATGCATATGTATATACATTTGTTTATTATTTCTGCACCATCATTACTATTAGTATATACAATTTACTTCTTTTTATTTACTCAGTACCAGAATCTATAAGTTAATTCCTGGTGACTTATATTCAATCACTTGTCTGTGAAGGCCGTTGTACGCACGCGGCATGTACAAGTCCATTTTTTTTTGGCATTGGCTGTCCACATCTTATAACGGCATGTTTATAGATTCACTGACTATGACTCATGAGGACGAATAATTTCTGAGCGTAGATATTGGCTTCATAACAGTCTGGGAGTGGACCATCAGTGCCAAGACCCCGAATGCAAGAAGTTGGTGTTTGCCGGCTAAGGCACCGTGATGGCCCCCGAAAAATGCCGTTTGGTAAAAGAACGATTTCCATAAATGGAACTCATAACTACTAATTCATTGAATTTTCATAAGTTTTTTTTAACACTTGATGAAGATTATAATTAAAATGAATTCATTACTCCCCTTGTGAGGGGATTGGTCACTAAATATATTGGAAATACAATTTTATTTTATTTTAATAGCAATTAGCAAAGAAATTGGGGGGTGTCAAAACAAGTAAGTAGGTGTTGAAACAGGTGCTAAACAGGTGCTAGATGTGGAAATAGGTGGGTGGGTTGTTGAAACGGTGTGGGTGGTGGGTGTAGGTGGTTGATATGGGCAGGCAGTGGTCAATATGGGTTGGTGGTGGTCCAAAAGGGGGCTGGGTGGTCAAAACAGGGCCGAAACGGGTGGGTGGGTGGTCGATACAGGCACTCAGGGGCTGAAACAGGTGTGGGGGTGAAACAACGGTGTTGGTGGGTGGTTGAAATGGGCAACGACAACAAGGCGTCATCATTGTCATCATAGCCTGTTGAAACAAAAAAAAAAACCCCTGGTAAGGGGGGTTTGTCTCACTGTACCATAAAATCAAACAAAAACACCCCCCCTAGTGAGGGGGGGTTGCCATCGTCATCCATCGTCCGTCATCATCATCATTTGGTTGTTTGTTTGTCATTTGGTTGTTTGTGGTTTGAAATCTAAAAAAAAAACACTAAAAAAAACCCCCCTGGGGGGGGGGGTGGTGATGATGGTGTGTCAAGGCAGAGGTAATCTAAGGGTAGTAATTAGTAAATTGAAATTAAAAATTAAAAAACAAACCAAATACCCGAAAGGGGGAGTATCATTGTTGTTGTTGTTCATTGTCACCCATTGTTGTCACCCATTGTTGTCATTGTTGTTGTTTGTCATTGTCATTGTTGTTTGTTGTTGTTGTTGTTTTCATCCATTGTTGTCTGTCTTCATCATGGTAGGTGGTTGGTGGTTATGGGTTATTTGTTGTGGTTGTGTAACAGTGGTGACAGTGCTTGTTGTTGTGGGTCACATGACCAACTTGTGGGCTGAACAAAACACAAGATTTGGATGGCAATACAACATTGCAACCATATATTAATGAATAATATTAATTCTACTATTAGTACATTTTTAAATATTACTAGTGGTTGAGTCTGGTGCTGTCCACTGACTGTCTGTTGGACTTCATTGGCCCAATTCCAGTGATTGTCCACCGGAATGTCTGTTGGTACTGTCTGGTGGGCTAATTATCTGACTGGACAAACAGTGGAATTGCCATTGGACAGTCTCTGGAAAAAAACACCTATTTTCACCAGTGAAAATTTGGTGTTTTCCGGAGATTTTCCAGTGACAGTCCACCTGGAGTCCACCCAGAAAATGTGGGGGACTGTAAAGACCTCTGACGAAGTGATCTCAGAGGAAGAGGATGATGATCCTGCCACACTCCCAACCATCAAAGGAGATGTTGAAGAAATGGATATTTTGTTACCATCCACATATCCAGGGGTACTTCCAACTGAGTTCAATGGAGCTAGGGAGAAGGGAGATCCGCCTGAGAGTGGGGCAGGCTGATGAAGCATTGGAAGGCATTCAATAGGAAATCTGCCACAAGTCATATATCTATTGAACAAATATTAGGTTGGCAGCAAACAAGAGAGGGAAGATTTGGGGATATGCCTCCCTCCATGCAGCTGACCACTGTCTCCATCATCACATCCAAATCTATAAGCAAGCGAGATGGGCCTTGCATTGGCTGCTAGCTCCACAGGATATCTTAGACCAATATTTAGAACTTCAGGGAACAGACCTGCAAGCCCTGAAGTCAGTGTACATGCCAAATGCCTGGGGTCAGTCCAGGATGTCAGTGCCTTGGATATGGAAGATAAATGTTGCTAGTGGGAGTGATATGAAGTACCTCAATGAATGTACGCACCCCACTATATTCCTGATACTTGTAAGCTACAACCTCATGTTCAGCAGTGTATAGAATTAATTGGCTAAGAGCATGGGCCAAGAATGGATGTCAGACATGTTCATGGGCCTTGCATTGCGAGCACAGAGTTCATTTGATAGTTGTCAGGTGAAATATCCCATACCAGGTCCATTATTGATCACAGCCTAGATACAGATGTTTTAATTTATCTTCTGAGACTTATTGAAAGTTGTGATGTCATAAGTTATCTTGCTAGTTACCTACCATGTTCTCAAAGCCAGCAAATGCAGCCTACCTGAGACCACTTGTACCCCCCGACACCATCAATATGCTCCAGAAAGAAATGGGTGACAACAAGCCTAAAGCAACAATTTGTTAAGTTTAAAGCAAAGGGAGAAGTCACGTCGGAGTTACTCCGGAACGGACGGAATGGAACCGGAACAGTAACCTGGAAAGGACGTTGGCCTCAGCATATGTGCTGTGCCGCCCAGCTCCTAAGGTGTCCTGATTTCGGAACAGAAGAAGAAAGTAACAAGTCGGAAGACCTCAGTGACTTAGAGGAAAAACAAGAGGAGGGGAACTAAGTTGATATTCGAACTAAGGGAAAACATACAAGTTCGAGTACTTTAAATATAAAAGGAATTGCAACCGAAATATAGAATATAAATATAAGTGCTGCGTTCTGCTCCCGGGAAAGGTCCTGCATTCTTGGGTGAATAATCCATGGCTGGTGTGCTGACTGATGATGGGAAAGATGATGACAAAGAATAGTGGTAGTGGCAAAGAAGTGATAACAGGTTTGGAGTATAGACGGAGGAACCGGAATGACACGGAGAAGTCTTGGAGTTGAACATAGGAAGAGTAGTTCGGGATATAAGGGAAGGCACTGTATGGAGTACGGACTACCGGAAACAACTCCGACGGAGCTGGACCGGAGTAACGTATGACGGAATGTAACACAATTGCTGATCTCCAGGGATTTTCAGCCACGGAAGCTCAGCAATTTGTTCACTACTTAGGCAGTCAAATACATACCATCAACAAGATATTTTTTTTCCAGACCTTTCAATTGGAGGAGGAATGAGAGAAATTTTGGCAATATGGTGAGAATGAATTGTAGGTACCTTTCCAACATTACATGGAATGGTTCTCAGTGTAATGTTTAGTTGATTTCCATGAATCTCTTGGGATTGTTGGTCTGTTGCAGTTTCCACATTGTGGCACCAAAGTCACTTTGGTCCTGTCTTTATCCAGAACCACTGTCCTTCTGCTTCACCAAGTTGGAAGATGATCCACTGACTGTGTTACTAGAGGAGAACCCAGGTGATTAGTGTGCAAGTGGGAACCAGGAGAATTTAACTGGTGTTGATTTAATCTGGGGGCTGGAGAAATTTTGAGGCCTCTGTAAGCAAATTCCTCTCTGGCTTCCATTCCTGTCTTGAGGTGGAAGTTGTATTTAGCTTCTCAATCCCCTGGTCAGCTTTGATGACATTTCCCCAGAAGAACTGGGGCAGTGTAAGGATGGGCTAATCACATCCCAGAAGATGCTGCGGAGTACATATGAACATTATGGCTGGCAAAATCAAGCATTGGAGGAGGAAATAAAAAATATAAAAATAACCTTGATCAAAGCAGAAGACTAGGAGCTGGAGCTCATTCAAAGGCATCTGTAGGAAATGTCATCACCTAGCCATTGGAATGTTGCTCTGTGGAGTTGTACTTTTTCATAAATTAAAAAGTTTTGGAGCTAGCCTGTACTGGGATGGCATGACCAAAGGTGGTTTACTCAACAAAAAATGATTGGTGTGTCAATTGGTCAGCCTCAGAATGAGTCACAGAAAGGATCTCAAAATGAGCCATTGTTGCTGGATGAAGCCAGAGTTTATCCAAGCTATTTCAAGCAGCATTCCTTAGAATTTATATGTGCGGCTCTGCATAATACTGGCTAAATATGTATTAAGCAATCTAACACCAGCAGAGGAAAGTCGAATGCAATACCAAAATAAGTCTATCCCATCCAGATTCCATGGAAGTTGTTCCAGTTGAAGATATAACCAAACCATGACATTGATGTTCTCAAAGGGCTCAGCCTCAATGTCACAGGATCTCAAATGAGCATTCCTTAGAATTGACCTATATACTACAAGCATGTGAGCCAATACAATGATATACGGCTAGGACGTAATAGAAGGTAGGGTGCGTGTGATAAGTACAAGAATAGAAACTGACATCTCACAATGTCATCGGCAAAGTGTCAACTACTACAACAATAAGAGGGAGTCTGTAAAGGGTAGGATGGGGAATGTGGCAAGTGATATGATTGTAGAGTGAAAGTGAAAGTATGAGTAGCTAAGCATAACTAGGGGCGGACACAATGAGTGTCCCCTAACAAACCCAAGAATGCAGGACTTTCTGGGAGCAGAACACAGCACTTGATATTTATCCTTTATATTTTGGTTGCTATTCCTTTTATTATTTAAGTACCTGAAACTTGTATGTTTTCCTCAGTTCAAATATCAACCTAGCTCCCCTCCTCCTATTCTTCCTCTAAGTTCCCGCAACCTTCAGTTCCACTCCATTCTGTTCTTACTCCAAAATTAGGACATGAAGGTTTAGGGTAGCACAGCACATATGCTGAGGCTACAAGTCCTTTTCTGTTCCATGGTTCCGTTCTGATCAAACTCTGTCTGATACTCCGGAATAGAGTTACTGAACTTAACGCTTTGCATAACATGGGCTCTGCATAACACTGGCTTTGTATAACGCTGGGGATTCACATCACTGCTGATAGGTTGACTATAAGGATGGTGTGTAATGATATAAACCACACACACACACACACACCAACACAATATATCAAATGCAATATGGGCTTCCTAGGAAGTATAGCTGTCCTGATGTATTTGATTTGTCTTCACACAATAATATAATTTCACTTTTTTCTTGTATGCTTGTGCGTTCTGTGTGTTAATATAATTTTAATATAAACAGACAGTAGTAGTGTGGTGTGGGGATGGATAAATCCTAATGAATCTTTAAACTCATTGGGATCCAGGGCAAAGGACTGATGAGGATGCAGGAGAATGAACCCCCCAGAAATGCCCAGACGATGGCAGAGCCATCAGCTAGCCCCCAACAGCATTTCTATATTTGTTTGATAATTAATTGTCTTGATATATCTAGGTCTGTAATTGGAGATAGGTAATGGATGCATTGTGTGAAGTAAATTAAAACAAGGAAATAATGGTATTGGTGAGAATAAGAAGGAAAAAAGTTGGAGTGTATAGGGTGTTGGAAGTGTCGAGTTCACTCCAGGTAGATAAGCTGATAAGAGAATATTATGCCAGAGGTCAAGGATAAGAATAGTATTTTGCTATTATTCCTGTACTTGTATATATGTGAAAAATAAATGTGATATCATCATGAGTGAGAAACAGGAAGCGTGTAGAAAAGCAATGGATCATAGGAATAGTTGATTGGAATTAGAAATCAAATTTCAATAAGTGAAAATAGTCTTTGAAAAGTACCCATTGCCTCATGGGACCATCTCTTCTTGACAATAATTGTGAGCATTCTGTCCTTAGTAACTTTGTCAAGACCATCATAAACTGCCCACTTATTGGTATCACAACCTTCCATAGTAGTGTATTGAAGGACAATCATCCCATATCCTTTTAAGAAAAAATGAGCATTATGCCGCAAGGGACATGGGGGAGGTTTGGTCAGAGTTATGCATTGGTGGTTGGTTGAAGGAATATAAATGGTGGCAGAGGAGGTAATGTCAAGAAGTGAAGTGTTTGGTGGTTGTTGAGGATGCAAATCAAGGCACATATGAGGGATTTTGACACTACAGGTTGGGTTGTTGCATTCTTTGTAAGAGGGTGGGACAGAGCTCATAGTTTGATGAGACAATGGATATAATTAGAGGTGAATGAGTTTTAGATTGGCCTGGGTAGGATGATGACCAAAAGATGGGTGGACCGTGGTATGAAAAGGTTACTGAATGGATATTGATATGGAGTGGATAAAGGGGAGGATATAGCAAATTTCAAATTCATATGATAAAGTAAGTCAGGGAAGATATATTAATCTAACTTTAAACAGGAAGGTCTATCAATATAATATGTCAGTGTCAATCTTAAATACAAAAACAAGTTGACATTTTACATAGCAAAATGTAGGTGTATGAATTTGAAGGGTTCAGATAGTAATCTTGTTGAAATGTTTTGTTCTAATCATGTTATATCACATCATATTGCATTATTATTAGTACTGAATACCTATCAAAACAGCATAAATCCATTATAGATACATAGCCACAGGTGTATGTATATAAATACTAAGCCGATTGAGGTGAATCCTCACCGGTTTATACAAATATATTAGGTATTCACCTACACAGAGCCATTGGCTAGCTTTCCAAATAATCTCCCTCTGTTGTATTCTATAAATCAACATCCCAAAATTTCAACAAATCTGACACTAGATAGTTGTTGCAAGGAATTGAGAGTAAATAATGAACTTTAAAAATGCTCAGTGAAAGTCACTCAGAAATTGTCTTAAGGGTTTGGTAAATGTAGATTAAAGGTCTTGACACAGAGACTCAACTAACCGGCAATATTAATAAGGGTGATATTTTAAACAAGCAATGTGTGGTGTTGAAGGTAGGGGTGGTGTATGTGATTGATGTGAACTGTGATGTGTAAGGAAGTTTCTCTTGAGCAAAATGTACAATAGAATTATCAATTAAGGTATGATATAACTTTGAAAAAGTAATAAATGTTTGATGCCAGGTACTAGAGAATGTGGATTAAGTGCCCCAAAAAGAAGTTATTAGCATCAAGGTGTTTTAGATGCATATCATGGCATTTGTCATGTGATTAAGACTGAGATGTCAATGAATTCTCAACAATCAAATAATGTGATGGCACATTGTTTAGCAAAGTCACATGCATAGGAATCAATGTGCATGAAATTTTAGTGTGTTTTTGGATGGCTGCATATAAAAGCAGACTCCATATGAAGGATATCTACTTATCAATAAATGAATATCAATAGTTTATGAAGTCTTCCTATGGGGAAAAACCAGGAAATAGATTAACAATTGAGAAATAATAAACAACAGTCTTCAATCAAAATAAGGAGTTTACTATTCTGATGTTTGATTGAGGGTAATCTGGAACTTTATTTGAAAACATGTTGTGAAACCAGGAATCAATGGTCTTTGGTAAAATCAACAATAAGAATTCTGTCTTGGTTTTTACCAGGAAAATATATAGAAGGCTATGAATCCAATAGCCTTCACCAAAAAATAGACTTATTATTTATTTATTTATTTATTTTGGTCTGTAAACAAATGTAGCCATGTTGATAATCCTCAACGAGCTCACCAAGCACTGCAATGAGGAAATCAGTGAATTAGACCTTGGTGCATTATATTATATGTATTGTTCCCATGAAAGCAATGGTTCAGGATATGGCTGGCAACCTTGTGGTGGCATTCAAATGATGAAGCAGTAAATCCAAAACACAAATCACAGTGACAAGCACAGAAAAGATATGACATCATTATGTGCAAGAAATGTACATCAACCTAGTTAGATTCATCATTGACAAGGCAATGAAAACTCAATAGGCTTAATAATATGGATACAAACCAATTAACCTTGATAGACATAGGCATTGAAAGCTCAATAGGCTTAATAATATGGATACAAAACCCATTAGCCTTGATAAATGTAGGCATTGAAAGCTCAATAGGCTTAATAATATAGATAATTAGCCTTGATAAACATGGGCATTGAAAGCTCTATAGGCTTAATAACATGGATACAAATCCATTAGCCTCGATCAATGATAAATGTAGGTAGTGAAAGCTCAATAGGCTTAAAAATAAAATAAAATATATGGATATGAACCCTATCAAGACAATAAATGTAGTCATTGAAAAGCTCAGTAATAGGCTTAATATTGGATATAATAATAAGATTATATTACTGGCTTCAAGCAGTAGCTGTGATGACTCAGAGAAAAAATGGATGAGGAAAAGTGATGATACACCATTTTATCATGGCAATTGATAATTTGATATCAGTCAAAAAAATGGGGGAGGCTTAGGTGAATGGTTAGTATATAGTGTGTATGTGCTTTGGAACAATACTTAGCATGGACATGAATGGTGATTCAAACATAATGTTATGAAATATTGTAATGCCTGCTGCCTGTTAATTTCCTGCAGAATTTGGCTATACAGAAAAATTGTTGAGACAGAGGGGTTGTATTAGACAATGTAGGGTTGAATGATTGTGTAGTTGTTAAGTTCGAGAACTCTATTCTGGAGTATCGGACGGAGTTTGACCGGAACGGAACCACGGAACAGGAAAGGACTATAGCCCCAGTGTATGTGCTGTGCTACCCTAAACCTTCGTGTCCTAATTTTGGAGTAAGAACAGAATGGAGTGGAACTGGAAGTTGCAGTAACTTAGAGGAAGACTAGGAGGAGGAAACTATGTTGATATTTGAACTGCTGGAAAACATACAAGTTCAAGTACTTAAATAATAAAAGGAATTGCAACCAAAATATAAAGTATAAATATAATGTGCTGCATCCTGCTCCTGAAAGGTCCTGCATTCTTGGGGTGAATAATCCATGGCTGGTGTGCTGACTGATAGTGGGAATGTGATGACAAAGAAATAGTGGTAGTGGCAAAGAAGTGGTAATGGGTGCGGAGTATAGACGGAGGGACCGGAATGACATGGAGAAGTCTTGAGGTTGAACATAGGAGGAGTAGTTTGGGATGTGAGGGGAAGCACTGTACGGAGTATGGACTACCGGAGACAACTCCGACGGAGCTGGACCGGAGTAATGTATGACGGAATGTAACAGTAGTGAATCGCCAGGGTAGCCAGCAATGTTACAAGGGAAAGCTGAGTTGTCATGATGAACAATGATTAAGCAAGTTATGAGAATGTGAAAACAGTTAATGTATGTGGTATGTGTTGCATATGTTGGAAGTGTCGAGTTCACTCCAGGTAGATAAGCTGATAAAGAGAACATTATGCCAGAGGTCAAAGATAAGAATACTATTTTTGTTATCATTCCTGTACTTGTATAAATACTAGTTACGATTAGAGTAGTTCTTTAGTCAAATAACTAGTGTCTTATCTGGTTAACACCAACCATCCTAAGCCTCCATTCTATTGTCACTCTCAACATTATTACCCGTTATTCACCTAAATTCAACAGTATATATACTACATAGATTTATTGCTTTACCTCAGTCCATTGTATTGTGACTGAGGTGAGCAATCTACTAAACTTTCCTTACTTTACCATGCTTACCGTTACCTAGTCATTGTGATCTTAAATCACTATCTAGGTATGGCAACAATGTATTTAGTCCATTGTATCGTGACTGAGTCATTGTGATCTTAAATCACTATCTAGCTTAATCTAAGCATGTCTATATATAGACTACAACTCAGCGGTTTAGATTTCTACACACCAGACTTCCACTGGACTTTGACCAGACTTTTAGCAGAGTCCAGTGGAGTCTGGTGGACATCCACCAGACTTTGACCAGACTAGCAGAGTCTGGCTGGAGTCCACCAGACAATGTGGGGGAGTGTAAAGTACACCTCTGTTCTGCTGTCTCTGTTCTGTTGTCTCCTTTGCCTGCCACTTGCTCCAATACTTTGTCTTCTATTGGCTCATCCATGGTTGGTTGGATGGACTCCCCCCTTTTCTGTGTCAACTTGGATATGTCTCCAGTCCAGTCATTGCCATGCTCTGTGTTTCATCGGTCAGTGAAGACTGTTGCACAACTTGCACACAAGGATTCACTTCCTTCTCAAACCTCTGAATTGGTTGCAAGAGGTGTATCTTGTGTATGGACTCTTGAGCTCCGAGTCTTGATGACACCATGCCGCTAAATGAAGTCAGGAATGTCTGCTTCTGAAGATTTTTTGTAATCGCCGTGTCTTACCCTCTACCCAGTGCAAACTCGCCGCCACCGTATCACTGTCGCGTCCTGGTCCTCATCAACGTTCAACCTCAATACTATCAAGCTCATACCGCGTCACTAGCTTCAAGAAGAATTTTCGACTGACGTTTTGTATCCAAGCCTTCACTCAAGGTTTTACCTTCAGTGGCTCCTAATTCAGACGCTAATGACTCATGAGTCAAGATACACTGTAACCAGTGACACTGGTTTTCTGATCCAGTTTCTCGTTGAACGACATATCCGATGTCTTTTTCATTCAGATTCAACCGACAAGAAATCATACATAATTCAAATTGAATAGCGCCCTAGTGCATGTACACCAGCAAGGGAAAATTGACTCTGCTAGTTTTAAAGATGCCCGACGTGTCCAAGCAATCATCACTCCTCAACAAAAAAGACTGTGGATGGGTGTGTGTCGGCGTCGGGCAATATCGAGAGAAAGATTCGAGTGAACTCCAACCATCAAGCTCAAGCCTTCCCCCAAGTGATCGATTTCTTGACACGACTCTTCATTAGTGATGGACAGGTCCGGTTTGGTCTGGTTCCCTGGCTTTTTTGCTGAACTGAGAACCAAACTTATGGTTCGGTTCAGGCATTTGGCTGAACCTTGAACTGAACCTCAGTTCAGGTCCAGTTCAGGTCCGGTTCAGGTTTGAACCTGTATTTTTTCCCACCATTGTATTTGCCTAGAAAAATTTTCAAAACATTGCCCTCATATAAATGCATAATTTTCTGGTGAAGTAGATGTTTTTAGTAGAGAATTTTCCTTGGATTTGAGCCAAATTTGATCTCTGGCATGGTGTGTCCACGGTCTAATAATTAATAAAACCACCAATGAGATCCACCTTATGCTCCTTATGGCTACCATAAATGCTTGTAGTATTCAATAGATGCTTACATATGCTCATGGGCAGAAATTGTACAAATAATCAACAAATAATGTCACAAAATCTTGAAAAAATCGGGAAAAAATACCTGCTCACAGCATTTGGTTCGAACCAGGTTCGAACCTCTTCAATTCTGCCGAACCTTGAACTGGACTTGAGGTTCGGTTCGGCTAAGACTGCGAACTTTGAACTGGACTTCCAGTCCAGTTCTCAAAAGTTCGGTCCGAACTTCGGTTCAGGACTGAACTTGGCCATCACTACTCTTCATACAATTGCGCACCCTCCGCCTTTACCCTCATGCTCGTCATTGTCTTTTGTATTGAATATTTAAAAATGTATATCATCAATAGTATTTTAAAGGGACTCAGATACATCAGATAGATATAGCTAAGTATAAAAATATAAAGAAGGGAAATATCTTTGTGGTATTGAGGTAAGTTTGAACGTTATTATATATAAATGAACGTCCTATTTCTGTTCCTTCTAGTGTCTTTATCATGAATTTATTTAGTACAAATATTCCATAGATGTTACTGCGCGGGTTTTCGTGAAATAAACGTCCCCTGGGTTTGAAAACAGCCTATGTTTTCCATTCCGTCTGCGAGAGGTTTGATACTATACAGGTGGCTCGTCAGGTATAATTTTAGGTGCCAGGCTTCCCAGCGAGGCTAAGTGTGGGGATTTTTACCCTATCGGTAATGCAACGATCGTATACCGGACCTAGAAATTTATTTCTCATTCAGTGAAAAAGCGAGGAAGTTGATAGCCTAAGACTATACCTGTACCACCACAGGTCAAAATTTAGTAGCTACCCAAATATGTTGAGGTACCGATAATTAATTTGTGACTATCGGAGGAAATAAGCGTTCGATTTGATATTTTTAAAACTAAAAACCAGATAATGACCTGATCAAATCCGGTTCCGATCCCCATAGTCGTTGTCGTTGAGGTGGTTTGTGCTGGCGCGCCAGGCGCGTACACCGGCGCAGGCATAGAAGGGATAGCCCGATTTTGAGTTTCGGCAGCTTGTTTGTCTAGATGCCGTTTTGATTTCTTGCGACAGTATTTGTCCCAATGTCTCTGCAAAGCGTCTTGTCTACATAGAAAAAGGAAATGAGAAAAGGATTTATCAGGAATGATCGACTTTACCTTGTCAGTACTCTATCACAGAAGGGGCATCGACATCCTTCTGAATTATCGTGCCTCGATTCCTTGTGTCTTCGCACATCCCCGCTTCTTGTAAAAATTTGTCCGCAAATATCACATCCATATCGTTTTTGTTTCCTTGAAGGACGTGCTGGAGGTGGAAAAGTATTTGCTTCCATCGCAGAATGCTGGAGTTGCCTCAGGACTTCTGTGGCCATAGCCATTTCTTCTTCATCTTCGTCAGGCACCGACTGTGCGCGTTCTTCTGCCGCATCCATTGATGCTGTCTGAGCAGATCTTGCGCGTGGTTTGCTAGTACGTTGGGGCCGAAGCTGGTAAGCTATCCCAAGTGAGGGTCCGGTGTCTGATGAAGCGTCATCGGTTTGATGTGGTGATGTGGGGTAACTGCTGACACCTGGCGAACCTGTTGATGTGGACGGGGATAAAAATGATGTTGAAGTAGAAGGTAGCGGCGGTGATCGGTTCGAGGATGTCCATGCATAAGCCGACGATATTGACAATGCCTGAATACCGCCGGCGGTCGAGCACTCAGCAGACGACTTAGAATTGTTTCTGCTATGTGTACACCTTTCTTTGTACCTTGAGGGTGGACTAGCCGTGGCGTTGGAAGGGAAAGAAGGACGACCATGTGACGTTCCTTTGCCACGTGTATCATCGTGGAGGCAATGAGAAGAATCTAGACTGAAGGAGTCTTTAGACCAAGGTGGACTGGGGATTGGTTTAAATTCTGTTGGATGATCCTGTATAGGAAGTGGCTCCCTTATGATTCGAAACTCGCCAAAAGGCTTTCTCTTTTCCTTCAGTCGCATCCGAGGTGGTAATGACTCGGAATCATTCGGTGATTCGGTCGTAGATTTCCATGTTGGACTGGCAGGGTTAAGAGCTAAAGAATTATGTTGGGCGCTCAAGGGCGTATGTGACTGTGAGGAGGAGGGGGCGGGGGGCATTGAGGTTGAAGACCCTGGGTTGGATATGTTGGAAGGATAACCACCTTTGATGTTTCTCGTGGTGGGCATGAGTAAAGGAGACGGCTGGCCGATTTGTTTGAACTGCGCCACTCGTTTCCCTATAAGTACAAAACCATGTGGTCGCAATCCCTAGTTCATCTTAACAACGATCTTTGCAAACAGTCCTTTTATTCTTTATAGATAGTTCATCTTTCCGATGAAAAATAAATACAATGACCAGTGCAGGCAAAGCTGCTAGAAAAAAACGAAGCCTTAGTACCCCCCGTTGCTCGGGTTTCATAAGTATAGCATCATAAGCATAGCATCACAAACTTTTCTCGAGAATTCTATGTACAACAAGTGCAACTTCTAGTCGATATCAACCTATCAAAAAATATTAATGGACTGCGAGATCACCTTCCAATGAAATTTTGATGAACAAAATTGCGATGAGATGGACATTGCGGAGTCGGACTGAATCGTGCCAGATTCATACCAAAACACCTGCCCAAGTAAGCTCCTATCGACACATTTTATGACTCAATTCTCATAGATAGAGGTATTTTGACTCAGGGAGGCGCAGGTGCTGCTGTCCTTTTATGGTCTTGTTTGAGTATAAGTCTGTGGCGTCTGCAGCCGAAATTCCGAATCATATATATTTGTTTTTTTTCCCTTATTTTTTTAAAATTTTAATTTTGCATTTCTATGTTTTCCTACATAACTTCCTCAAGGATACTAGATCCGGCGAGTTCGAATGAAGAATTTGCGACGGGCGTTCTCCTAAACGCCCTAATAACATTGTCTGCTGCTGCCTCAGGTAGATCATTTATGGTGAACGCCACATGCGACAAGAAGGGTTATTAGGTAAGGGCGTACTATTCGCCACCGAATGTCCGAGTCAACCTGTTTTTTCGAAAGTAGTACTTATACAAGAACACCTCAACCTATAGATACCATACTATCATGACATATGGGTATGAATCTTGGGAAACCCCACAAGGTCAGCCAGACCAAGGCGCCTCATGGCTATCGGGTTCCAATTTCATGACCAGAATCATGGGGTTCTCTTTCATTGCTTCATTACTTCAGTCAAATTCGTCCATGGGTAGTGCCAAGCTGTTCCTGTTGGGCACAATCATCGAGTCAGGAAGAAGGTTCTGCCAATGGTTGGTAGAAAGATTCAGGTTTCGTCAGTACACAACCCCATCTACTCCTTCAAACCCCCCTTGCTTCCTGTTATTGACAGAGGTCACATTGATTGATTTTGACAGAATACTCTATAACCGCACAATTCTCTGAAGGCGATCCTGCTTATGAATGGATCATTCTTTTTCTTGTATGTCATCCTTGTATGTATACCTCTTCAGTTTCACCTCTGATCTTTCATCGTAGACACAAGAAAACCTCTGGAAGCGATCTCGTGAGTTTCGGGTAACGGCAGCGTCTTCGATGAGGAAATGGGGTGTCCGTCCAAATCACCGTATCCAATCACAACCCACAAAGGATGCGATAGCTGAATACGTTCCAACGTACGAGGCACCGCAGCTCTTTCGATGGAAAGGATATTGGGTGGAAATCAAACGAGGCAAGGGTCAAATTCACTTCTCTCCCGAGTTTGGGGGTCAACCATCATCTACCATTTACTTGACGTGAGTTTCAACTTTTCCATGGTCTTATTTTATTTTCGCAGTTTCTGACTTGCTTTTTCGATGACCAGAATGTACACTCGTCAATTGAGTGCGATCACATTACTTGTTGAGGATGCTAGACGACGGTATCTGGAAACGAGCCGTCCAAACGTGGTTGTCCATACTGCAGAGCAGGTCAGTCTCTTTTCTTTTGTTCAACTTTAAAACATGAACCGACGATTATTCCAGGCACACTTTGGTCCAGTATTTAGCTGGAGTTCCACCAAGAACAAAGTTCGTCGACCTCTTAGCTCAATCATTCTGCCCGAAGGTGTCCTCGACTCCATTGTTCGTGACGCACGCGAATTTTTGGATACTGCAGATTGGTATGTCAAAGCTGGGATTCCGCATCGTAGAGGATATCTTCTTTATGGACCTCCTGGAACAGGCAAAAGTACGTTGTTATTGTTTTTGAGTACGACTGAACCTAACTTGGATTCCCTTAGCCTCAACCATCTATGCTCTCGTCAGTACTTCATTGTTCCAATTTTGATATTCTCCATTCATTCTTCATAGGCTGGTGAACTCCGTCTTGAGATATACTCTTTATCTCTCGCTTCTGGATTGTAAGACTCTCCCTTTCGTATTCGAGGCTTTTCTCTCATTTATTCTTTTTTATTTCATCAGCGTGGACGACTCTCTCTTACAAAGGGCCGTCGCTGCCATCCCTAAGGATTCTATTTTCTTAATTGAGGATATCGATTGTGCATTCCAATCACGCGAAGAGGCCGAGGACTCATTAGCCGATTCAGCCTTCATGTCTCCTTATCCGGGAATGGTGATGCCAGGAATGATGTCAGGAAAAGGTCGAAAATCAAATGTCACTCTCTCCGGGCTTCTGAATGTGTTAGATGGAGTGGGTAGTGAGGAGGGCAAGCTATTCTTCGCCACAGTGCGTTATCCCAAAATTACAAAATTTTGTTCAACCTCCCTCATACTGATGACATGACATATATTTTTAACAGACCAATTTTGTCGATCATTTAGATCCTGCTATCCTCCGCCCTGGACGTATCGACCGAAAGATCCAATACAAGCTAGCCACTAAACCACAAGCAATAGCTCTCTACAACCGTTTCTACCCAGAATCCCACACCACTCTCAAATCCAATCAAGATCTCTCCTCTACCGAAAAAATATCCGCAATACAACGATTAGCTGAGAAATTTGCTGAGGGTGTCCCAGAACATGAATTTTCTACTGCAGAACTGCAAGGGTACTTGTTGACGTGTAAGAGGGAGCCGGAACAGGCTGTGGAGGGTGTTGGAGAGTGGGTTGTGGAGGAACGGAAGGAGAGAGAGGATAGGAAGGTTAGGGAAGCTGAGAGGAAGGCCAAGACTTTGGAAGCTAGGGATAAGAGGGATGCTACTCAGCTTCAAGGTTCGTTGGCGAGATTGGGGATTGTAACACCGTCGGCTACTGTGGGTCAACTTGTTGGGCCTATCAGTGAGTCGACTACGACGATGAGCGCGCCGATCCCCAGTCCAGCTGCTCTCGGAGGTGGTCCAGTTGCACCTGTTCCCACCCAACCGGCCTACCTACTATCAGTGACCGATGTTGACAACAATGTAGTGCCTAGTAAACCTATGGTGAACGGGGTGACAGACAGTACACCCATAACTCCACCAACAACACCTTCAAATTCAGCTACTCAGCCTTAGATGGTCTTTCTTTCTTTTCAATTCAAACCCTTTTCTTTCTATTTTCGGATGTTGTAGCAATGTATTCTCGTCTTAGTGTACATACCCCACAATTTGTTCAATATCAATCAAGATCTATATTTTGACATTACGGGCCAAGCGATCACGACTAGCATACAAAAAAGTAAAGGACAACTACAATATTTAGACAAGGGGGACACAAGAACAGAGAAAACTATCCGATTAGCTAACCATTCTTCTTATCCATGACTGGCCATCAGGTCCTTCTCTTTTTCTCTCCCTTGCCAAAATATGACCGTTCTATAGCGCAAGATGCATTCACGATGACCAGGGTAGACGACGTCATGGCGCTCAAGCCAAACACGAATACCTAGTAATCAAATTATGAGTTATTAAAAGTTCTGACGTGGGATCAGTTTTGGACGAACAGTGACAACGGGACCAAAAAATTTCGTCAACAAGGGTGATGGACTTGGGCACCTTGGCTCAGTATGCACAGTAGGGCTGGATGGAAGTATCCTTTGGAAGTCATCCCCTGATTAACACCGGACGATCAGCTACGAAAGGGCTGGGCGAGGTTGGGTGCAACGTACCTGATCCCCAAAATAAGGGATCTTACCGCCGGCATCTTTAGCCTTTTTGATCGTTCAAAGATTTTCTAGAACGCAGTGTCAACCGCTATAATTTGATTTATGAGTAAATCATACATGAGAACGATACTGAGAGGGACGTTTACATCACAGGTCCCATGAGGTCAATCTCAGCTAAAAATTGATCCTTGAAACCTCCATTCCACGCGGATGAAGAAACGTAGACGTAGATTTCTGGACCTAGTCTCCAGAAAACAGAAGAAATCAGTGTCGAGATCCAAAATAAAAGTTCTTTCTACGAACTTGATACCAAACCGGAAAAAGTCGGTTAAACCACCCATGTTCCTGGGTTAGTCCTTGATCTAGCGAATTTTTTTTTTAAGAGGTACCTCTGCTTGCAGCATTGATCTCAACTTACTATGCATTTTTTTCCTTGGCCCAAAATCGTAGCAGCGATAAGCTTGTATCTATATTTTCCACTAACAAGACCTGTAGCCTTCAGGAAAATGGCAGCACGATCATTTCACGGCAAGCTTTCTCATTTTTTCCTTTGCGGCGAGTGCGCCATAGATGGCTTTCGCTGAAAAAAAAGGGAGAGTCGGTTATAAACAACGCCCAACATCAGTAACTGGGTTATAAGGAGCGGGAGACGGCGGTTGATGCCTCACAGATCGACCAGTGACGTTGGCAAAGCACTAGGAACGAATCTAACTTTGTGCATCACGCGGACTTAAAAAAAAAAAGGAGCTCACAGCATTGCAAACATAAAAACAAGCGCAGTTATTATCTCCCGTCTCGATCAGAGCGTCTCTCTCTGCTCCTGCTTCTTTCACGATCATAATCCCTATCTCTAGCCGAGTCTTTATGTCTCAATAGTAGCGGAGATTTTGAGCGTTTCCGACGACGTTCTCGTGAATAGTCCTGGTCCCGACTGCGGATTCGTTTACGACGGCGCTCAGATTCGGTATGAGATGCATCAAACATGCCATAAGCATTTGCATGGGTGCCTAGTGAATTGCCTCTCATCCCGGTATCGACAAGTCATTTCCAGGTCGTCGTGACCCGCAAAACCAGATCGTATCTTGTCTATGACTCGTTTTGGACCTCGGGTGCTGTTGTTGACCACGAGCCACTGAGTCGAGCAACGGACTGCGAGCTATAGAAGGAGGTTAAGTTAGGATCTGTAAGAGTGAAAATGCTGTACTTACAAATCAACCCAAAGACATCGATCGTCAACCAATACATTTTGCATTTTAAAGTATGCCTAAGCCTTTGAGTGAGTGGTGATAACTGAAGATGAAAATGAACCATAATTCACCTGTTCAGCGTCCTCTCGTTTATCGTATTCAATGAAGGCATACTGGAGAGAATTGCCAGTCCGTTAATCTCTAATCACTTAACAGCTCATGATGAGACCAAACCGCGAAAAGGTTAGTTCTAAATCTTCATCTCTTGTCACAGGATTAAGTTTGCAAACAAACAACATGTTCTCTGGGGGTTGGCGAATGGAAGATGGCCAACCATCCCAAGGGTGAGAGCAGACGTTGTTGCTGCCTTTTCCCGTCGGATGCGTTCCTCCTCATCTGGAAGAGTGGCGAAAGGGTCTTCACCCTCAGTAATCCGTGTCGAGTTGTCCGGTGGACGCGTGGGTGAGGATGGGGGTATAGACAAGCCTGGCGGATCGGGAAAGGGATCATCTACAATTTTGGAGCGAATTGAGTCTTTGTAAAGCGAGCGAAAACAAAAGAAACGTACTAAGTATGACGACATGCCTTATTCGTACATCCTTGAACGTTTGAACGGCCGTCCATCTTGATCCACGAAGACTTCATTCAACTTATCTACCGTATCCAGCCCTTTCGACCACACGTCCGAACACTGCGTGCCTGCCATCCAGGTAGTCGATATTGTCACCAAGCGTGATGAAGAACTGACTTCCACATCCACCTTTGTGGTTCTCTAATGCAAGTGCAATGGCCATGGATACTGTGCCTTTGTGTTTATCCTTCAATGTTGGCAAGATTTCGGGTGGGAAGTAGCGTGAAGGAGGAGGGTCGGAAGAATCAATGACCAAATAGATTGACCACCTGTGCTAGTCGCTCCAGCTTGGGCCAGAACATCTTTTGATACTGTATATGGAGAGTTAGAAAATTCTGGCCAAAGTCATCGAGACAAAAAAAGGGACCAACCATTGAAAAAGGTGTTCAAGTTGTAATAGTACGCTTTACATAACTCAGTTAGGCAGGACTAAGTGATGTTTCAAATAAGGACCGACATCTCCTTTGGGACGGCAGCCGAGGGAACACACTTCAAGTCGTTCATCCTTGCTACTCGGTATTTTAGGTTAATTGATATTTGATTCATCTTTTGAATGTGAAATAAAACCATATCACTTCTCATCAGCGGCAGCATATACCTCATCCCAACGATAGCATATATTATCATCGTACACACCCTGGATCCATGGGTGCGCTCTTCGCCCAAAACATTGCTTGTGATTTCTTCTAGGTAGAATTTAACGTAACTTCGTTGAGGAAAGCACTCCAGTTTGCCTAATAAATCTAAGATTAAATCTCTTATCTGTAAGGCATTCGTACAACCGTACAGAAACTTGCCTTGTCTCTTTCAGATTCCGTCAGAGGAGGACAGAGGTCGAATCCTTGGTCGATGCCCATATCTGTTGACAATTATGTTGATACTTGGTGTAATACTAGAAGTATACAAAAACTGGGAAGGAGCGATGGGAAGGTTCTATGAACAAGTGAATCTAATCGGTCTCTCACTCCGTATCAAACACTATTCAATGTTATAATAATCCCAATGGAGGAACCGGAGGCACTGAACATCAAGAAGAATGAGCAGTGAGCGCTACTGAGCACCAAATTCTCAGCCTCTGCTTGACGTACCACGGGTGCAAGTCAAGCTTTCCGTCTTGGTTCTGCTTTTCTGTAGTCTCCTAAAACAGACAATCGATCACTACTATATAGCTTTTCTGAGCCTGAACCTGTGGATTGGAGATCCGGTCCGGCTTCCCCGTAAAGTTAAGCAGTAATAAGCACTGGCTTGCCCGAAAAATGCCACAACTTGAATAATTTTATCAAGGAGTCCTTATTGCAAATGCCCGCAAATAGTAATTCCGTTACTCCCTTCTTGGATGTCTCCAAAGATTCTCCATCTCAGAAAGCAGGAAGAATGATATCGTAAGAACCGTGTTAGAACACCATGAAAAGGACAAATTCACAAGTTGAATAAAATGAAAAGACGGTTCTGAATCTGATATCCGGAGCCTTGGTGTATTCAGTAGTACTCCGACTGATTGCCGCAACCCTATGTTGGCAGAATATCCAACTTGAACGCAGGGGTACTCTGAAGAAATCTGCAGTATAAATATTAAACCCTATTTCAGCACCCATTTTAGGAAACATATTTCGGGGAGGATGCGTCTTGAGCAAGTCTTGAGACTTGGGGACCGTCACGACACGTCAAGTTGTGAGAGGAAAAGGTGAACGATGCGAACGTGATGCAAATGCCCTCAATCTAGCCGTCTGTATCCTAGTAGATGCCCATCATAGGCCAGTGAAGATTCCAAGTCATCCATCGATCATCGATGATTCTTGGATGAATCCATGGCAGAAATCTCAAAGACGTATCATGCATGTTACATATGTCCCAACTTGAATCCATTGATGTTCCTGATTGGAAGCCTTGAATCCCTAACATGGGATATAATCCGAGAAGTTTCTGTTCGCAAGGCTTATTCAAGACTTCTGATGCTCTTCTTGAATCGGATGGAGAAGGGTATGAACGACAGCATGACAGTTCTTAATGCCCGCTTCGTCTCTTCTAGTCTCACTGACCCGGAGATGAATTATAACCAAGTTGGGAGGCTTCGTCCAAGCCTCGACATGGTTAGCGTTGTCCCTAAGAATTCAGTATTGTAGTCTGATGGAAGAGTCCAACTAGTTTCGGCCTGTTGAACTTCCTTGTTGTGTAGTATATCCTTGAATCAATAGTCAAGGTTCAGTCTCTAGTGTGATGTGATACTATAATTACCAGAGAAGTCGTCAGAAGCATATGACTGTAGCAAATTTGTACATAGAGAATGTCCGTCCGTACCTGTGATTACTGTACACATTTCATCACATTTGAATAGTTATGTGCAGACTGGTTTGAGTGGGCCTTTGCCTTCAGCACAGCAGATCCGAGTTCTGTCCGAACAGATATCTTACGATACTACTAGAGCTCACTTACCTGCATATCCCTTTTAACACCCATATTTTCCTGATGTGGATCTGTGCATTGAATATGTGCTCAACGAAGATGAGGATTTAATCGATAACTGCAAGTCGTACCTGAGAAAGTTAAGAGAAAGTCCTGTGACACTGTGACACAATGCATCCTCCTGATCTCCATGGAGTCGTTCTAGAAATTCCCTTGCTATTAAACTTGAACGCGCTTGCCAGTGGATCTGTCCAAGATAATGGTGCTTTTGTGACGATACTGAAGTGCTCCTCCCTCCATAAATTGTCACCCTCGGTTATGATCACATTGATCAGCTGCTCCGTTAGCACCCCACAACGTCGTGAGCGTCTAAACTTGGCAACTGCTTGGGAATTGCCGATGTGTCGACTCGGAAATTAAATACAGAACCACCATGGAATGTCAGACCATCGATGGCTCTCATTGGGAGCTGCAGAACATGAGCAAAAGTACACCCTCCCTCATTTGATTGGGTGACACAACTTGAGTTCTGTGGTACTTGGGAGGTTCCGTCGTTGGAGCTGATTGCAGGACCAGCGATAATAGTTTCCAAGGTCGTATGCCAAAATACCTCGTTTTCGGATTTCTGTCCGCATCTGTCCGGATGGTGACCGATCCCTGAGTAGCACTCAACCTGAGTTCTTGATTCACTCTATACCCCCTAGATTTTCAGGTTACAGTTATTTAAGGAAGGTTTATATCTGTAGATGCGGATTGGCTGGTCCCAACCAGGAATCATTGCTTTTTATTCGCAAGGAAGAATGAGAAATTGCGTAGCTGGACTTATGGTAACTCCGAGTCGACGTGCCAGCAATTATGCCAGTGTTGACATGCCTTCAACGGAAAGTCCCTCTTTTCCGAGCAGCTTCACTTCAAATATCTCACCTCACTAATTTCTGATTACAACCACACATCTGTTTGCTTAGCACTGGGCCACTGGCACACGGGCTGAAGAGCTGTCTCAATTGGTGCCTGGAATAGAACCCGCGCCCGTGAGGCCATAACTATATTAGTGCACGGATCTCCGCGAGCATAATAGTACTCCGTTTGAGCCAGTGAACTATAAATGATAAGGACCTTTTAATAAACCCACCCATCAGTCTGCTTTTGTGCAGAAAGAGTTTGTGCCCGGAAGTGAAGAGTAATTAGATGGATCGACTCTGGAGCGGAGAGGACCTAGTGCGCAGCAAGCCCAATGATTAACCAAAGAGGGGAATAACGAAAATTCGGACGGAGACAAGCGCTCCCTGCACTACCGCTATCAGAAACAGTAAAACGGCACTACTATTTGAATGTACTTCTACATGCGATTCCTATTAATTTTGGGAGAGGATTTGGTGAATCCTAATTTTAATGAATCGTAAAATCAATTCATTTCCAGATAACTGGGCCTAAATCCTTTTCTGAATTTGATAAGTTTGAAAATAACAGTTGTTTGTAAGAATCGTCATTGTCATGAGACCAAGTCAATGTGGTAGAAATCTACTCCCCTATTTCACGAATATAAAAGGGGCTAGAATTTATTGGAGCGGACCCAACGAAGATCCACCACCGGACTTTGCTCTTTCCTGTGTGTCTTTTTGCGCTCACAACTCTTCATCATGACCGACATTGCCGATCTCTATAACGCACTTCCATCTATCGAGGATGCGGACGAGAAGTTCATTGATCGCGAGGCAACCTTTACCAAACTCATTCCTTTCACTTCCAAATACAACAACCGTTATGGGGTATGCCTCGTCCATGCTCACGCCAAACTGGAGCCAGGCGAGGTAATGATATCCACCAGCGACAGCGTCACCGAGCCTGTCAAAATCTCAGAACTGGGAGCATTTTATCCGGAGAGATGGCTTGTCAGTGGACAGCCATACGAGTTCTCCAACCGCCCGATCGACAATCCGCCTACTCCTGACGTCTTTAACGAGTTCAGGGAGCTGGTAGGCGCTGACTCGGCGCTCGGCCTCTTCTGTGTCGATGAAAATGGGCCGAAGACAAGGACAGAGACGACCGAGGGGAGACGAAGTATTACTAAGCCTGGTCCACCACCCGATGGCCAAAAAGCTCTCGAGACGGCATGGGTACCCGGTACAAATATAGTTTACTCGATTTGCGTTATTTGTTACGGCTGCTAGTCTTCCCAAATCCACACCACGGCGTTCACACGGTCCATGATCGAATGGATAATAGCTACGTAAATAGGTTTGATTATCGAGACCTCGTATCTACGAAAAGACATGTACTCTCTGTTCCGTTCCAATTTCTTTTCAAGTCATTTATTGCTGTCTGAAGTATTGTTCCCTGACCATCACGGCCTTGCTCAAGCCTTGCTCCGATTCGGTAAATGTAGCATATTTCACAGTTACCGCAGTTTTACATACTTGCTCAGTACTTTGTAGGGCCTCAGCTATGTTACGAGCCTATTTATAGGACTCGTTCTATTATTATTGATAATTGATCTGGATGGGCCAAAAATTATATGCTAAAGACCAAACCTTTGCAGACTTTTAACCATCACGTGCAAATTCACTCAAAGCCAAACAAAGTCGCTCCTAACAAAATCATGAGTGGAATTTACCTTGACGTTAAACGTTTGCAAGAGAGGGCGAAAGGTTGAGATTAAGTTGAATTAAGACTGAAATCAGGGATATATGACAAAGAGAAAAAGTTGCAACCTATGTCTGTGTCTATGTACTTTATGTAAATAAAATAAAATAAATGGACTTGACACCAAGGGGGCACCGGGATCAAAAAAAAATACCCGGGGTCCAGGCTCCTAAAAGCAGCCGCTCGTCTCGCGAGCTATTCTTACTATGAGGGAGCTTATCTAATAATTGATGGCTGAACAAATAAACAAACCTAAGGTCTCCAGCTCGCGAGAGAGCGGCTGCCGGAAAAGTTGGTCGGTGATCTCGGAGACCACTGATTAACCCCAAGGTTGGGTTCCAAATTTGGCCGCAATGAGTGACAAGACCGTGATATGGTTGATTCTAGTATGATAAGAATATAGCTACAAGTCAACGCAGTAGCGCGTTGGCATTAAGTAGTCCACGTAGTAGCCCTACATGTTATATAAACTATTATGTGCATACGTGTTCTGTTTAAGAACCAAACTTTGCCTGTACAAGGGCACAGACGGTACCTCCTGGATGGTTCATTCCCTTCATGTTTTAGGTGGTGAATGTGTACTTTCCAGTTTCATTTGGAATTGTGCTCATAAGGCTCATAAGTACTTAGTTTTCGTATCATATTCAAGTTTTTGTGTCTAGTATCTACATCAATATTGCTTGTGACGAGAATGTGACACGACTGCTTAGCGAACCCAGCCTTGGGGTTAATCAGTGGTCTCCGAGATCACCGACCAACTTTTCCGGCAGCCGCTCTCTCGCGAGCTTAGGTTTGTTTATTTGTTCAGCCATCAATTATTAGATAAGCTCCCTCATAGTAAGAATAGCTCGCGAGACGAGCGGCTGCTTTTAGGAGCCTGCCCGGGGTCGATTTATTTTTTACAACTAACTTATGTAATCAGGCACACATCTATATATGGCAATATGATGTCATCCTATCCTCACCTCCGTGCTCGCTTGCCTCCCCTTGCCTCAGAAGACACCTCACAAGCAGTGCAAACCTAATTCTGGGGCTCCAACTCTAGGTATTAGTAGTGATGGACAGGTCCGGTTTGGTCCGGTTCCCTTGCTTTTTTGCCAAACTGAGAACCGAACTTATGGTTTGGTTCAGGCATTTGGCCGAACCTTGAACTGAACCTCTGTTCAGGTCCAGTTCAGGTCCGGTTCAGGTTTGAACCTGTATTTTTTCCCACTATTGTATTTGCCTAGAAAATCCTTCAAAACATTGCCCTCATATAAATGCATAATTTTCTGGTGAAGTAGATGTTTTTAGTAGAGAATTTTCCTTGAATTTGAGCCAAATTTGATCTCTGGCATGGTGTGTCCACGGTCTAATAATTAATAAAACCACCAATGAGATCCACCTTATGCTCCTTATGGCTACCATAAATGCTTGTAGTATTCAATAGATGCTTACATATGCTCATGGGCAGAGATTGTACAAATAATGTCACAAAATCTTGAAAAAATCAGGAAAAAATACCTGCTCACAGCATTCGGTTTGAACCTCTTCAATTCTGCCGAACCTTGAACTGGACTTGGCCATCACTAGGTATTAGAGGTGATACTAACATCTCAGGTAAGTAATTGTTGGAATTTATCAAACCCAGTAGTTAAGTAGTTGATAATATTATTTACGTTTGGCCAGCGCGGGTCTAGCGCCTTGCAAACGAGTGAGTAAAACGGTACAGTACCACTACTACTCATATCCTACTGTGCTTACTAATCATTCCTAATCGGGAAGAGCCTTTCAGATGCTCGAAAATATTCAACAGTAATGCAGCACAATCCTACTTGATAATGTGGTACTTACCCATTGAGTTTCACAGCCAGACTGATTACATTTGATTGTGCCACCTGATCAACCATCAAGTACCTGGGTGAAGGGATATTCAGTGCATTTCAAATTGCCTATAGATACTAGTTGTAAATAGTGTGATCACCCATAAAATATGAATATTACAGTCTTATCTACCTACACCAGACCTATGCTACTAGAGAAACTCATTTCTGCACATCTTATGCATGTAGTAAGCTTCAAATTGATGTTTTAAACCCTTGTTCTGGTGAAGTCCTTTTTTTTTTTCAGGGCCTCTGGCTGGACTAACTAACCAGGTATCGGTCCAGCATTTCAATCCCGGTGCCCCCTTGCTTGACACTTGTAAATGCCATGCAAAACAAGGACTCGGAATAACAAAACATCCTCTCAACTCTTTCAACATTTGTTCCATCGAGCCAAAAGCCAAGTCACCAGATGGTAAGTCACCTCTAGCACCACGATTTTGTAAGTACACTTGCTAACAGAGCAGCTGATCATAATCGAGGGTGACAATTTGTACATCAGGGGAAAATATATATATACATAGTTTCTCACCAATGTACATTGCATCAGTAGCTCTTCCACCATTGCCAGTTGTATCTGATAGTTGTCATAAACTGTGGTAGCCCATTGTACCATCTCAGTAGTCTGTGGTAGTCCATTGCACCATCTCAGTAGTCTGTAGTGGCATATTCCACTATCTCAGGAGTTGCTAGTAGATTCAACATAAATATCAGTTGCTCAGATTGCACCCACACTAGCATCAGTTGTTCACATATTCTTCACTTAATTTCTGTTGCATGATCAAGTTGCAAGTAAGTTTCAGTATTCTAGTTGTAGGTTTATGGTTTTCTTAAATTTATTTCAACTTCATTTTTGTTTTGGGCTTATATTATCTGTCAGTGGAGATGCTCTGAGGTAAAACAAAATCTTACATAAGACAAGTGTTGACCAACAATTCCCAAATTGAAAACCTGAATTAAAAGGCATATCAGATTTTTTTGACAGAGGTACTTACAAGTGAAGACAGACAAACCAAAGTGGCTGTGTCATCAAGACAAATTCTCTAATTTCAAAACCGCCCAAACAGCAAACATTGATGCCAAACAAACAGTAACATCATATGACCGATCTTTTTTTTTCTTCCCACCCATCCCTTCTACAGCAACAACAACAGCCACAGTACCAACAACAACCCCCTTCAACAAAACACCCCCCATGGGGTACTTTTATTTCTTTCTGACAACTTATAATGCTAATGACAATGTCCCCCTTCACCAGGAGGATTTTTTTACTTTCTACTAGATTACTACAACATTGAATCATCAGATTCAATGTCGTCACCATCACCATTGCCATCACCACACTTCGCCAGCCAACCACGACTAACCACACCACATCACATGTCCACAAATGTGTCCACAACCATGCCACGACACATGCATGTGAATGTGCCTACAACCGCCATGTCACACCCTCCACAACCACACCTCATCATGTCACGCAATGATGACAACAACCACAAATGTGTCCACTGTTACGGCGACTATAAGCTTGCACTCACGTTCGGTGCTGGGCCAATAGACCAAGTAACTAGGGACTGTTGTACAGTTGCAATCATATTCAACAAGTTAAGACTGAGGACAGTGTGTTCTGAGCAAGCTGGTAGATTAAGACCATAGGGAATTACAGAAGGTCTAAACTAAGGAATTGTAGCTATGGGTATGGCTCTTATATACTAGAGGGTTGAGTCAGAGATAAAGGGATGGTCTGTGCTAGGAGTACGAGTTGGTACAAGTCAGAGATAAGGGGAGTGGGAGTGATAGGTATATATAGTACAAGAGAACAGGAGTGATGGATATATATAGTACACTACCAGCGGCATCGTCAAAAAAATACCTATCGCTGATGCGCACTCTGTCTCAGAAACACACATCCATTCTCACCCAGCTCAGAACTGCACATATACCCCTTGCCAAGCACTTGCATCATATGGGCAAAGCAAAATCACCCTTATGTCCCACATGTCATGAACACAACAAAACCATTATCCACTTTATCTTACTATGTCCAGCCTTTGCAGCCCCATGGCATGTGATGCAAGCCTCATTGGGGCCCATAGCACACGACCTTTCAAAGATTCTTAACTCATCCACCACTGAAGCTGCTCTTCCAATACATCAAAGATACCAAGAGATTCCTTCACCCGACCCCTTGATATTTGTTGTCTACCATTCACCACATCACCACGTCAAAAGCCTGCCCAGCTACGCACTCATCTATGCTAGGTCACTGGACCCCCCACCCATTTAATATACTGTACTTTCAATTTCTATATCCCTTAGCTTTCAACATTACCCTCGCATTGAAGCCCATTTATGGGACCTTCACGCAGTTGCCATCGTCACATTTATAAATTAGCATAACACAGTAGTTTATTACAGCATACATACTCTCTGACATATGGTTCGCCACAACGGAGAATAAAATAGGATTTAAAAAATAAAAATAAAAATATATAGTACAGGGCAAAGGGTAGGTTGGGGAATGATGGTGTAAAGGAACAACGATAGGGAAAAGAGGAGAAAAGAAATAAGGAGGGCTGTGAGTGTACCAGACATTCATAACACAGGACCGCATCCACCTCACCACCTTACATGACAACGATGACCATTACAACAACAACCATGAGGCCACCAGCATAGCCTCATGTCAATGATATGGCTGACAAACACGATGACCCCCACCAGGGGGTTGTATTATTTTTTATTTACTATGGAACGCAGTGACGGGAATCTTCAGGAGTCTGGTGGAGTGATCTAGCATTTTACATATCATATCATGAGTTTTATTTGTAATATATATTATTCAATGAATTATCTTCCAAATACCATGTCTCAGTACCACATATAGCCCTGTTAGCCCCCATAGTTTGAAAAGTACTGAAGGATATATACAGCAGGGTGAAACTATCTAAACATGGTAGTACCAGTAGCTCCTATAGCCTGAATCTATTGAGAGGTATCCACAGCTACCTATACCAAGCAAACAGCTACTATGTCTACTCATGGCTACTGAGGCCTTGCAAGAAGCTATGTATGGGGGGGCTTGTGTACCAGAATATTCAAACTACTGTGACTATATACAGCTACATATACAAGTTATTTCTTCCTGATGTAGAGGGAGGAGCACTTCAGTATCACATTGAATATCTCACACAGATCCACTGGTGAGCACAAGGGAATTTATAGAACAACATGGAGATGAGGAGGATGCCTTGTGTCGTGTCATAGGACTTGCTCTGGACTTGCTTGGATGTGTTGATGACCGAAAACAGAATGGACTTGTGGCTACTCATCGATTAGATCCTCATCTTTTTGGAGCACACTCAGGCTGTATCCAATGCACAGATCCACTCAGGAAAAAATTGGCATTACAAGGGATATGTGGCCCTGGATAAGTGAGCTCCCCTAATAGTATCATTTAATCTGACAGAACTCAGATCTGCCATGCTGAAGGCAACCCACTCAAACCAGTCTGCAATTCAAGTGTGATGAAATGTCGTTATGTATCATGAGTGCGGACATACATTCTCTACAAATTTGCTGCAGTAATATGCTCCTGACAACTTCTCTCTGATATTTATAGTATCACATCACACGAGAGATTGAACCTTGACTATTGACCCAAAGATATACACAACAAGGAACTTGAAGGAAGTTCATAGGGCTGAAAAAAGTTGGACTCTTCCATCAGACTACAATATAGAGATTTTAGCCGCTAGATATGTGATAGAATCACTATACTATGTACAGTTAGTAAGTTATTTAATGTATATAAAGAGATTTGCTCACCTCAGTCTCGATACAACGGACTGAGGTTGAGCAGTCTATTTGACCTGATATATATACGTAAACGGAACAATGAGACAGTGGCCAGTGCCACACTGGCCACTCAGTAAGTCTACCCAACTATTACCAAATATGGTTATTACCAGATGTGGTCAACTGGCCACCTTACAGTTCTATGGTGTTATTACCAACATACAATACTGAATTCTTAGAGACAATGGATAACCATGTCGAAGCCTCCAAATTTGGTTATAAATTCATTTCAGTGAGTCAGACTAGAAGAGACGAAGCAATTCCACTGAGAGGATGACTGTTGGGGAGTAAGAATGAATTGGGGAAAACTACCTATCCTGGTACAAAAGAGCAGTATTTATACCCTAAGGATGAGGCTATGTAGAACAATAAAAAGAAAGAAGTATGCACTGTTAAAGTGTTACATTCCGTCATACATTACTCCAGTCCAGCTCCATCGGAGTTGTCTCCGGTAGTCCGTACTCCATACAGTCACTTCCCTCACATCCCAAACTACTCCTTCTAC